>CAUYTI010086125.1:0-24142 GCA_963575145.1 Galago senegalensis | reverse complement strand
AATTTAATGGAGTAAAAATACTAAAGTGCTTAGTGGTTAGATTAAAAAAACAAGCTTGGATCTAATAGATTTAGGTTTGAATTCCTGACTCTGACACATAGTAGCTGTGTCCTCTTAGACAATTAATTTGCTATATTTAAGCGAAGTGTGTATTTTTTTTTTTTTAATTTTTTTTGAGACAGAGCCTCAAGCTGTCCCCTTCAACTCCTGGGCTAAGGCGAGTCTATTGCCTCCGCCTCCCAAGTAGCTGGGACCACAGGCGCCCGCCACAACGCCTGGCTATTTTTTGGTTGCAGCCATCATTGTTGTTTGGCGGGTCTGGGCTGGGGATTCGAACCCGCCACCTTAGCTGTACGTGGCTGGCACCTTAGCCAGTTGAGCTATAGGCGCCGAGCCCTAAAGAGTTCTTTTTAAAACGAGATTGTGCTGGCTGATGTTCTCTTACTGTTTTCTTCCTAGTATGTCCCAACTTTCTTTGGTCCAGCTGAGTTTATTAAACTTGGCCTACTTCTGAGGTTGGTGTCTTTTCCATCATGTGAAAAGTTAAAATCACTCTACTCTCTTTACTCCGCCTCCGACTCCCCCCCAGAGTTCCTATTCTTACTGTATGATCAAAAACTAGATTTCAAGCTTACTTCACTCTTCAATGAGTTTCCTTTCTGAGATTTTTCTTTCAAAGCCCCAGTAAGAGTTGTCAGTTCATATGACCAATTCAGAAGCCCTGTCCCCTGTCCCTGGGATGCTCTCTCTGCTTTGGGGAAAACCTGATTCTTGGAGCCCAAGGGTTGCAGACACAGATCTTTGCATTGCTATACACTCTTTGTGCACATTAAAATTTCACTGAATGCCATTTCCACCCAGGTTTATGATTTAAACTCAGTATATTAAAGTCCCTATCCCTCTTTATTTGTTCATATTTAGCTCTGCCACACTGTACGTTTCTGAAGCAGACAATTATAATTGAAAATTTAGCTAATGGTCTCTGAAGGGGCCTGATCAGAAAAGAAAGTAACAGAGGAACTCTGGATGTTTTGTGGATGAGCGTGTGTGTGTGTGTGTGTGTGTGTGTGTGTGTGTGTGTGTGAGTCTTTTGTTTTGGCTTCACTCCAACTCTCCTACAAACAAAATTCTGAAGACTATGATTTATATTATGAATAAATTAAGAGCACATGGTTGGAATGATTCAAATTGGCTGAAGAAAATCCACTGGGGGATCCCAGAGGTGAAGCTGGCGGAGTTACTTCTTACCAAATATGGTAAAAATAGCCCAGAGAAAGGTAAAGAATGAGAAAATGTAGGGCAATCAACTAAGTAGCAACTTCCAGTGCTTGACATTAGAATTCCAAAAGCAAAACAGCACAAAACAAAAAATAAACTCAACTAGCTCAATACATGGGTGCTTGTTTTGTGGCCAGGCATGCTTCATCTGTTTGGTGGGGAACTTTGCCTTGCTTTTAGTATTTTGTCTGGAATACCAGTTTTCAGCTGTGCTGGTGGCTGGAGGCTCATTTTAAACTATTGGTTTAACTGTGTAGTTTGTGGACTAGCAGCATCACCTAGAAAAGTTTGTTAGAAATACAAATTCTTGGGCCCAGTCCAGATCTACTGAATCAGCAGCTTTGGGGGATAGTCCAGCAGTCTGTGTTTAAGCTCTCAGGGTGATTCTGCGGTAAGCAGAAGTTTGGGAACCATTGCTCTCAAACAGTAATAATCTTTTCTAACATATGAATCGTCTGAGATTAGCGTTTGATGACATTGGGTCCCAGTTTTGCCATTCACGTCCATCATATCTCCTCTGATCCTAGAGAGGGAAATGTTGGTGTCAAGGACAATGCAGGCCGAGGATGGTACAGCACTCCTGGCGGGCTGTGGCTGTAAACCTCCGGTTCCTTATCCACTGTCCTCCTGAGTCCCTCATGAGGGAGGGTGGGGTGGCCAAGCTCTCTTCAGAGACAGCAGCCTGAGCCCTCTTGCCACGTCCATCAGAGTGAAAAAATTCAAATATTTACCCCTGCTCCCTTATAATACTGCAGAGAATTTCATCATCCTGCTCTGCAAAATGTCCTGGGAGGGACTGAGACTAGGCTGCATTTCTAGTCCTTCAGTGACGGGCAACGGAGGACGGAGATCCTGACTCCCTAGAGAAGGGTTTCCCTGGTTTGATTTGCAGAGAAAGTCAGAAAGTCACTGAAAATATGCATATTCAGACCTGAGAGGGTGCAAAGCCCAGTAATCAGCATTTTAATAAGAACCTCAAGAAATCCTAATGTAGTTGTTTCTATAAAAAGTCTAAACCCCAATTACCCTGATTTGATTAATTCACATTTTATGCCTGCATCAAAACATCACATATACCATTTAACAATGTATTACTATTACGTAGCCATAATAATTAAAAGGGAGAAAAAAGTTTTAGAGAAGTGTTACCTTATACAATTATCAGGTACACCTTTAGACTGTATGTTACACCCATTGTCCAACTTCCTCAGATGGACACTTTCGAGCCTTTTCACAGAAAAACACATGACATGGCTTTTAATGATAGTATCCCCACCTGCTCATGCACACTTGCGTGCTTTCACATCCACCATCTCAAAACAGAAGGGGCAAAAAATGGCACTGCTTTTAAAAATGCTGCTTCTTTGATTCAAGCAGTTACTTAAAAGAAGTTTAAGAACATAAATTTGTTGCCATCTGTAATGTGTAAGGCTTAATGCCATGGATGAAATCAGGCACTAAGGAGCAAACTCGCAGGGGCAGTTCAAAAGCAGATAGCTTTTTTTCCTTGTAAGAATGAAGGTGATTTTTAATGCAACTGCGCTAGAGAGTCTCAGCTGTATTCAAGGCGGTGGTCTGAAATATCGGATTATGAACTTTTTCCATACTTGGAAAAACTTGCAGTGCAACTTTCTCAGCATACTGCCAAATAAATACTAACTATGTCTATTTGGAAGGAATACTTTTGGCAATTGAGACAGAGACATAAAAATCAACCAGGAATTCACTTTATTTAGAATGGAGGGAAACCTCTGAAGGACACATTTTCATTTTGTAATAATAATCAGAACATCCTCTCAGGAATTTCCTATGGGCCGTTGCCAGGACAGTTGCTTTTGTGGAGACGAGGGCTAATGCAGCCAGGTTGCAGGTCCGATTCCCACATGAGAACAAAACCAGTCTCTGGTCACAGACCCTGGACTCCAGCCAGCCCCCCTGCAAACATGTGCCATTGATCAGGTAAAGGTTTGCAGAAAAACTGAGCTAGGCATCCTCCCATACAAGAAGAAATCAAAGCTTCTCTCATACTAGTGGCTCAAGGTGGGGCTTCATGTCTGTTGTATGTATCATTTAATTGGATTTCAAACTATCTCCCATATTGACAACATTATCTTCTTTTTGTACTTAACAGTTTTAACCACGAAACACACATCAGGGGATTCCAAGACAAATCCTCTCAAATACTGAGCAGATAACACCATGTAGAACGATATGATTAATTCTGACATTTTTATGTGAATACCTCTATTATAATGGCAAATTATGTATTTGCAGTGTTTATAAGAACTTTTTCTTTTCACAATTGCTAACCTGGTATATGATCTGACCAGACCGTTGCTATAACTTCATTTTGGTTCTGCTTAAGGTATTTTTCATTTTTTTTCTCATGCGATTTTGGTTACAGGTAAGCACACATTGATTCTAACTTGGAAAGTTCAGCTTAAATAAACAGACTGCTGGGAGATTACACATAGTTTTACCTTGTGTAGAATGTACAGTAAATGTGTTTTACAGAAACACAAACACACATTAAAACACATCATCACGTCCATGTCAAACTTCTCCCCCGTCCCCCCCCAAAAAAGACAAAATTAAAAACCTGAGGAAGGTCTACTTGACGACCTTCTTCTTATTGGAAGTTCTCATTTATGTTCTGTTCTGATATTTTTCCTTCCAAACAGAAACAAGAAGATTTTTAAAAAAAAATAGGTAAAAAATCTTTGTTTCAAGAGGAACTGTGTTAAAGTAAGCTTTAAAGCTAGAGCCAATGGCCTTCTTCCATGGGCTTCTGAAGCAAAACAAAAATTGAAACACAAATCCACAGATAACAAGCTGTGACGGTCCCTGGGGCAAGCGTCTCAGACCACAGCTGAGTGATATTCTACCACCACTGGTGACAGCTAATGCTTCTGGCCCAGGTTCAAGGAACAGTTAGAGGGCCTGAGGACGGCTGTGCTTCCACACTCTATCTGCTCTGTAAGCACCACTAAATGAGTTTGAACCACAAGAGAGTTATGGACTGGAATAGAAAATCTCAATTAATGCTAGCCATAACTGTGTTATCTTACAGTAGGATAAGACCTTAGCAATATCTGATGAGATACAAATCCCTAAGTTTTCTGATAAAGAAATGACCAATGAAGGTTAAAAGATTTATCCAAAGACATACCACAGTCTAGACACAGTATCCCCCGCTATTAAAGAAGATATATTATGACACCAGAGACATTTTGGTTGCTTTAAAAACACTTTAAAAGATGAAGCAAGTGAAGCCTGGAATAGTGTGGCTGACTCCCACTCCATCCCTTGCCCTCACTCTTTACTGAACATCATGTCACCCTCTTATCTCCACAACCTTCCCCTGTAGTCCTCCTTCCATTTTACCTCATTTTCCTAAGCCATCCCCATCTTCCTCATACTGTGTCTCTCAGCTTCTCCCCAGCTCAGGAGTACAGTCAAGACTACCTATTCCTTTTATCACCTGGCAAGTTTCATCAAAGGCTTTACATTTTGACAAGACATTTCAATTGTCCTTAGTAACAGTGTCTGATCAAAATCCCAGCTTTACAATGAAGGTAAGCCACAAAAAATCCAGGAATACAAGGAGAGAGAATTTACATTTTAGCTTCTGACTATACCATTAGAAATATCAGACACAGGTTATGCACCCTTCCAGTTCCTTCTGCTTGTCTTTTATTCTGGACACAACCACACAGCTCATCTGTGAGCCCAGCCTCACTCAGGTGCAGTCTGTCAAGAGCACCTCATGGCATGGCATCCCCTTAAGTCTTGTCTCCCTCTTCATTGCCTCTGGAGCTCCCCTATCCCTGTGGGTGAGGGAGCTCCATTGGACCACAAGTGTTACTCAAAAGTGGCATAAGTTTTCCACCAGTTTTAACCCATAGGAAGGTCCCAAGACAGTTTCTATGCTCCTGGATCCCCTGGTCTGCCACGCTTGCTTAGACTCTTCCTACTGGCCTCTCTCATGCCTGCTTCATCACCCTTATATCGCACTGCGTTCTCTGAGTCTGCACTCTCAAATAAAGTAACAGCACTCAAGCCTCCTTTCCAGGTGACCCAAGCTAAGTTGGTGTGTGTTGGTGTGGAAATTATATGTTCCAGTACAATTTCAAAATGATGTGTGGCAATATTTTGCAATATAAGGCTTAACATTTCCTAAACATATGATTACATCTAATGTATATACAATTTTTTAATCCCCAATTAATCAATTTGGGCATTGGTGACTTTTCCAGACTTAGTTTTAAAAGGGGTTCTACCCCATATGTAAACTTCACTGCTTTTGTATAATAAACGTGCTTATAAATTAGAGCAGGACGAGAGGAGAAAATAGCATTTAAGACGCCCATTATATCTTTATGTTCCCGATGTTGTCCATCTAACTCAGGAATTGAGTTTATTTGTCATAAAAGCAAGATACAAAGTGGTGTTAAATTTAAAAATAAGTGGGGGTTCTGTTCAAATAGCTTTGCAAAACTTTGAGTTAAACTTTTTTTTTAATGTACAACTTAGAGTTGTTGATATGTACAACTACTAGAAGATTATTTATTGATATGTATCACTATCAACGTATTCTGTGCAGGGGAGCCAATCATGGGGAAAAAAGAGAAGACATTGTGGTTATTTATGTAGCTTTTAGCTCATCGAAGGGAGATCAACATCCACCCAATGACTGTGACTGTAAAGAAATGTAAACTTGCAAACGTGAGTAATGCTGCGATGGGGAACTACAAGGTGCAGAAGAAGAGTTTGTAATAAAATTCCAGTGAGGATAGTGACTGTCTAAGGAGTATAAAGCATTTACTATTTGAAAACACAATTTGATTAGCAATCCATGTTCTGGAGAACATTTTCTGGGGGGCACATTGGGTTAGAAATCAGTCCAAACTTACAGTTGAGGTTCAAACAATATTCAAAATTTTGTTCTCAAGGATGATTAACTTTTCTGTTTCCTCTTCTGAAAATGAGAAATTCAAGCTTACTAATCTTCAAGATTACTAATCTTCAGCGACTTTGTTAGCTATCTATTGTGTGCTTGAATAATTCTAACTAAATTATTTGGAAACTTGAGGATGTTGTTTGTGATTTATTCAGGACTCTACTACTGGTTCCTCTCTTTGCTCCTAATTTAATTGCTAATTATTTTCTCCCTGCGAATAATACTATGGGAAATGGAAGCCATGAAATCTGCATTAGGAAATGTTGCTACTTATTGACAGCTCTTGCCGGAAGGGAGCTTAAAGCTATTGTACTTCTCAGCTTAAAGAGATGATATAATCCAACAAAAGGCATCCTCTTTGCTCAATGAAAAAGATTCAATGCAAAAAAAAAAAAATGTTTAGGATGAAGAATTCGTTCATGTTTGAATACAGTGAACAGTAATTGTGTTGAATTTTATATACAAAAACTTCTGCATATAATGTACTTGTATTTCAAATCACCTCAAAATATTTAAGCAGATTTTTAAAAATTAGTTACATAGGGGCAGTGCCTGTGGCTCAAAGGAAGTAAGATGCCTGCCCCATATGCCATATGCCAGAAGTGGCAGGTTCAAACCCAATCCTAGCCAAAAACTGCAAAAAAAAATTAGTTACATTGATATAGATGATACAGATTTCTGTTTTAAGTGACATTTTTCATCTAATTCCTATTTTAAAAAAAAATCCTAGACTTCTCTGTCTCCTCCTTAAAAAAAAAAAGCTTAACTTGTGCTATGTATGTCTAATCCATCTTGGGTAATATATTTTTAATAAACGTATTTCCTTAAGTATAGCATTTGGAAAGCTCTAGCCAAAAATTGCCTTTTATATCACATCCATCTGGTCCTATTTTGACCTGGCAATTACATACAGTTCCATCTTGAATTTCTTGGGAAAAAGTAATAATAAGATAAACTGGGGTTATGTTCAAATTTACTTTCAAGTTTTTCCCAGTTGAGTGAACTGAGCAAGAACTCTTATAAGCATTTCCTTTCTAGAGCTTCACAAAACTTTTTCGTCCATTTTTCACAATCAAGAGATGCCTTTTAAGTGTCCAAAATCAAGTTTATTGGTAAAATTCTAACATTAGTTCAATAAGCCATGCTACAATGGGGCTAGATATATTTCTCCTTAAATATTATGTGTTAGAAGATCTATCAATTAACTCCAGGTTCAGTCGACAAAAATTTTGAAAGTTTTGTTAATTAATTCAATTATTTCACTATTACCTTCTGTGAAGATTTTTACACGAAGATAATTTTATCAGTTCTGCATACATCACAAGTTTACTTTAAGAATAAAATGAAAATATATTGGGGAAAATGTTTTGAAATATAAAAAAAAATTTACAAATGTGAGATACAGTTCTTGGTGATTGCTAAAGATTCATTTTATTAAAACTAAATGTCTAGACATCAACATGACCCTATTAGATATTATGAAATATATGAAACTTGTATATTCAACATTTCTTGGTTATAAAAGTTGATTATCAGGTACACAACTCAAGTAGATAGACTACAAATTAAATACAATGTACCATGAACAAGAAATTCTAATATGAAGCCAGTAGATGATCTAATTCACATAACAGAAAAACCCAAATCAATTTAAAGTGGGAGGTAGGGGTACAAGGGATTGGGGGCAGAGGAGGAGGCGGGGCATGGGGGCTTTTGGTGTATGGCACACCTCTTGGGGATGGGATACAATTATAGATGGACTTTACCTAACAAACACAAACAGGGTAACCTAGTTTCTTGTACGTTCCTTGAACCTGAAATAATTAAAAAGAAGAAAAAAAAAGAAATATAATGGCTGCTTAAAGAAGAGAATGGTCAGCATTTTCTGAAATAATCAAAGAGTACTTCATAGACTTATGCTAGGCCATGGGAAATCCCTAGCATTTGAGTAATTGGACAGGATCTGAATAAATGGAGAGTAAAAGAGCAAGGTAGAGGGAAAAATTTCAGTAGAGGCGACAGCAGGACCAAAAAGCTGAGTTGTCCAAATGAATGTACCAGTTCTTAGGTGACATGGACAGACTCCATTAAAAAAATTTAAAACTAACTCATTCCTGTCCTTACACAAATTTGAATCCCTGAATTCTTCTACCCACAGGAATATGCAGAAGAATTCAGGACCAACACATCATTGGGGAACACTTTGTTCTCACGAACCTAACCTCTTGTCTCTCATTGCTCTTTTACCAAAAGTGCCACAGACCATTTTGGGCCACCTGTCAACATGCAACTTGATACCACACTGATTAATGGGTCTATGGCCAGAAAGGCAGTGATAAAAATGACAATCAGATGTTTCACATGTATTCTCTGATAGTCACTTAGATCAAAAGAAAAATGTGTTCATTTTTCCAAATCAGGTACAATACTGTGACTCTGATTCACCTGATTTGTGCAGCCCTAGTATGATTGGCCAGAGCAACTCTGGCATAAGGAGGAAGGAAAGGGGTGGGATGAAAAGAGAATGTTTTGTCATGGTAATGCTTGGGATTATCATATAACTGGAGGGAACCATGCAATCAAGTCTGGTCCATAAAATTAGTCATGGCTATCGGAAACCTAGAGAGAATATGCACAGGGTGTGCAGAAGTGCCTTTGCAGTGTGCTCTTGGAATGCTTTGCCCAGTGGAGGAAAGCTCACCCATGCTGCTCCCTCCTGCTCCAAGGAGGTCAGTGATTCTCCATGAGGAAGTCTCACACTGCAGGATGAATCATAAAATAGTTATTATGATAGTGAATTACTTTTGTACCGCCTCTCTCTGTTTAAGCTAGAACTGAGTTACTTCTTGTTAAGCAAAGACTTTATCTTCAACTAATCTTACTTTTATAATTGCCCTGTCCCAGCACCCACTGATATGTTCATTCAACAAAATTTATGTATTAATGTCCCAGGTGCTTTCTAGGGGACTTATGATGATATAAGTAACCTGACATCAGAAATAATTTATTGAGGTCATGTGCAGTTTGAATATCATTTCATTTCTCACTATGTGATGGGACCTTGTTTCACTGTTTGCCACAATCTTAACTTTGTAAATTCAGATTGATAGAAGATTGTTTGCATTTGTTAGCTAGAGTCTAAGTTGTAGTTGAGCCCTTCACAGAGGAGGTTTGCCATATACCCTCACATTGTGCCCATTAGGTGGTAGCGCACAGCAAACCTCCTTCCTCTTCCCCTTTCCCTTCTCACTCCTCCCGACCCCCATTTCGATGTAGTTGTGTTTTTAACTCATGTGCAAGTGTAGTTGTTCCTCTATTGGTTTCTGAGTAGTATTGAGTACACTGGATAATTGGTTTATCAATTCTTGTGGTACTTTACTTAGGAGGATGGTCTCCAAATCTACCTAGGCTTTCTAGGCAAGTATAAAAGATATAAAGTCTCTACCTTTTTTATGTCTGAATAGTAGTCTGTGGTATACATTTACCATAGTTTATGTATCTATTCATGGATTGAAGGTCATTTGGGTTGATTCTACATTTGGGTTGATTGTGAACTGAGATGTGATACACATTCTAGTACAAATGTCTTTATGGTAAAATATTTTTTTTCCCTTTGGGTAGATACCTAGTAATAGGATTACAGGGTCAAATGGAAGGTCTATTTTTAGTTCCTTGAGGACTCTCTGTACTTCTTACTAAAAAGGCTACACTAGTTTGCAATCCCACCAACAGTGTAGAAGTGTTCGCTTCTCTCTACAACTGTGCCAACATCTACCGCTTTGGGACTTTTTGATATGGGCTATTCTCTCTGGGGTTAAATGATGTCTCTAAGTGGTTTTGATTTGCATTTCTCTGATGAGTATTTTTTATGTGTTTGTTGGCCCTGGCCATCTGTTTGTCTTCTTCAGAGAAGTTTCTTTTCATGTCTCTTGCCCAAAGATAAATGGGATTCTTTGCTCTTTTGCTGTTGATTAGTTTGAGTTCTCTCTAGATTCTGGTTATAATTTCTTAGATTCATAACATGAAAATATCTTTCCAATTTTGAAAGTTGTCTGTTTGCTTTAATTATTGTGTCCTTAGCTGTCCTAAGTTTTTTATTTGAATAAGTCACATTTATTTATTTCTGTTGTTGCTCTGACTGCCAATGGAGGCTTCTTCATAAAATCTTTCTCTAGGTCAATATCGTCAAGAGTTTTCCCCACACTTTCTTCTAGGATTTTTATCATTTCATATCTTAGATTTAAATCTTTTATCCATTGTGAGTCAGTTTTTGTAAGTGGTGAGAGGTACAGGCCCAGTTTCATTTCTTTTTCATGTGTTTATCCAGCACCACTTATTGAATAGGGATTCTTTTCTGCAGTGTATGCTCTTGTTGGGTTTATCAAAGATCAGATGGCAATATGAGTCTGGTTTCATCTCTAGGTTGTCTGTTCTGTTCCACAGATAGATGTCTCTATTTTTGTGTCAATACCATGCTATTTTAATCACTATAGACTTGCAACCTTACCTGAGGTCTGGTAAAATGATGCCTCCAGCTCTGTGTTTATTTCTAAGAATTGTGTTGGCTATATGGGTTTTTTCTGGTTTCATACAAAATGAAGAACTTTTTTTTTCAAATTTTTCAAAGTGTGATGTTGGTATTTTCACAGGGATTACATTAAATCTATAGATAGTTTTGGGTAGTAGAGACATTTTGACTATGTTGATCCTTCCCAGATAATATTCTTTCATTTGTTGAAGTCTTTTGTGATTTCTTTACTCAGGGTTTCGGAATTTCTCTGCTGAGATCTTTCATATCCTAATTTTGATACATTCCTAGGTATTTCATTTTCTTTGAAACTACTGTGAAGGGTATTATGCCACATTCTTAACTTTTCAAGCATTAAGCTTTTTTTTAAGATTATTTCTCTGATAGCATGGATATCAGCAAAATCTACCAAGTTCCTCTGCATAAACCTTGTGCCATTTCAGGTTTGGCATGGTGTTGTTGGAGATAGCTGCCTAGCATGCTGCCTTCCTCATTCACTCCTTGCTGTCAGTATAACTGAAGATGGATGGTTGGAGACCAGTATCATGCCTTCCACTGGCTCATCACACTATACCCAACTCATGGATTAGGTGTCAGCTCTAGCTCCTTCATCAGAGGCAAACAGGAGGCTTCAATGAATGAATAGCATAGTTTCTCACCACAAATAGATTTTTGCCTTTGAATGCAGAGTAGACAAATTTCCACACCATGATATTAAAGCAATATTTACTAAATCAAATGTTCCTTCATAATAAATTATAGCCCCATAGAGCAGTACTGTAAGATGGAACTTATTATTTCAACTACAAAGGTATTTGTCTGAGCTGGAAGAAAACTGGTTGAATCTCAGTCAAACCATGAGCCCTATACAATTTCACTCTTTTATGTCTATGTACATGCTATTTTTTTCTTTGCCTAGAAGTACTACTTGTCTCTTCTTGGAGAACCCAGCTTAGAGGTCACCCCTCTGGTGAAGTTCTTCCTGACCTTCATAAGGCAGAGAATAATGTTCCCTCTTTTGTGATTATATTACTGACTTTTGTTGGAACACTGTTCATTTAAATTCAGTTCTAAACTCTACACTCCTTGAGAACAAAGACATCTTTATGCTTGTCTCTTTAATGCCAGGCTAATAGCAAGGATTTGGTACTTGTTTATGAAATAAGCTTTGTCACAGTCACATAAAGTAAGTATTTAACATTAAATGGACAAGGAGGAACTTGTCACCATTTGTCCATATTCCCAGTGACTGCCCCAGCTGTGCAGAGATGAGAGTAACCAACACTGTTTATACCATAATGTTGATAATATCAATTCTGGATGAAATGATGTCAAGGGCAGTCTTAAAATGAAAAGCTATCCATTCATTCAGGTAGGCATTCAGTAAACATTTACTGATTGATCACTATATGCAATAGATGACATAATCTTTGCTTTCAAGGAGGCAAGAACATAAATCATTAGGATCCAGGGTACTAAGTGTTGAGCACTGGGACAAAAGAAGCATCTCATTCAAACCAGGTGAGTCAGGAGGGATTGTCTGAGGGGTTATGCCCTATGGCCCTGGAAGATGGACAGGACTTAAGTACGAAGAAAATACAGAGTATCCTAAGGAAATTAGAAAAGCTATATGAATGTTCAGTGTTAGAGAAGAAGCTAGTACTTCTGAGGTCCTACAAATAGTTTGATATAGCTGGATTTGTGGCCTAAAGAGAAAAGACAGAATAGGAAGAAGAGTTTTCCCTGGTTATAAGCTAGTGAGAGATAAGTATAAATGCCTGTAAATGACCTTCAGGCCTTCAAAGGCACTCATGTAGTGGATTCCAACCGCATCCTTCACCTAAGTTCTTATTGAGCTGTTTTGCCAGAACCATCGAGTCTGGAATAGACAAGTCAAATTGAACATACCTTGGAGATTTTTCCTTTAAGGTTGAGGACAATTATATTAATCCTATTTATAAACATGTTAAACAGTTCATTACATTAAAACCCACAAGGCAGATATAGTAAACATTTTTACATAGATGAAAAAATTAATATTTTAAAACTATTTTAAATCTGAAAAAAAGCAATAATCAACTAACTGATTTTAACATATTAGTATGGACAGGTTGAAAAAAAACATATTTGGGTAAAATAGATTATGTATTGTAATTTTTGAGTGCTTTATATTGACCAGATGTGGCTATACTATAATTGAGTTTTATCTTCATGGGTGAGTGACTTGATTTAGAACAAAATTAAAGTCTCCATACGAACCTTCAATAGTAATTTCCTGGACTGAACTTAATCTAAATTCAACTTTGTATGAGAAATGCTGCGTTTCTGCTAACTCTAATTCCAATCTTTGTCTTTGAATTTCTAAATCAGCATTACCTCCCTCTAGAGTACAGCTGTCACTTTGCTAAATCCATATACAGGAGACCTACTTATTTCTCTGAGAAAATCATGGAACAGAGGAATAGTCTTATCTCAAAACAATGCCTACAGAGAAGATACAGAATTTCCAAGGGATATTATAATTGTTCAAAAGGCAGAAAGAATTATAAATCAGTTCCAGTGGTAGAACAAACCTCCATATTACATACACAAATAGAATCATTTGTAATCCATGCTAGGATTATCAAATGCCTCAAAACGATACTTGTAAAATTTTAATAAATAGTGAAAGCAAAAAGAATTGTGTATATTTATTTACATCAAGCGAATTCAAACATTTAAGAATCTCCCAGAGCAAAACTCTATGCTGAGTTTCCAGTGGTTAACAGAGGTGAGCTCAGCATAGCCTTGGTGTGTAAACACCCTTCAGAAGGTAAGAGCTGATGCCATCTTCCTCACTGAATAGCTCTTCATTATAAATGTAAAATTCTTCACCACTGAATAAGCTCTCTTTCCCACCTCATGTCAACATGTACAAAGTTCAAGGCCTTTGGAGAAGACCAAAGGTAAGTAACTGTGATGAAGTAGATTTAAGTTCATTTAGGATGTCATCCAGAAATTTTCTTAACAGGCAAAGCAAAACAAAAAAAATACAAACAAACAAACAAATCTCCCCACAAAACAAAAAACAACCTCCACAGAAGTAACAGGGCTATCAGTACATAAAAGTTGTAAGAAATAAAGAACAATTTCTTTATAAATAAGCAATATGAAATGTGCAGTGTGGGACACAGGTGAGGGCAGTACAAAAAAGGGAGTTTTTTTAAATTTAAAAGTGTGTACACAAAAATCCTACACTGATAAAATATATGACAAAATGTTCTACAGGAAAAAATGCCATACATGTCTAGGTTTCAATATATTTACCAAATATTAATTCTCACCACACATCTGAGATCAGTGGGCGTCATTTCTGCTATTGGTGAAGAAAAGTGCCAAATTGCCTTGGGCCATGCAGCCTGTCACAGTGTTGACTATGACTAAAATAGATGTCCTAGCTCTCTGGATTTCTGATATCCAGTTCTTCAGCCTTCCATGAGATACTCTGCAAGTTAAACTCTTCTCTTTCCAGTTTATGCCAACTGCTTAAATACCCTGTCAACTCTTCAAGTGTTGTAGGTATCTATAGCATAGGAACCTAATGTGTCCTCAAGAGCTTGTACCTACTACTGCTTGAAGTAAGAGCAGTAAGAGCCCTAAAACTCTCACCTCTATAAATATTTCACATTCAACTACAGGTGTTAATGTTTCACTGAAAGAAGACTTAGTTGTATATAGCTCAGAGGAGTCCCAAATAGATCTTCAGATACGAAACTAAATTTTCAAAGTTGATGAAGTGAATCAATATTTATACAATATCAACACAGTGTGTTAAAAAGTATAAAAGAGTGGCTGGGTGTGGTGGCTCATGCCTGTAATCCTAGTATTGTGGGAGGCCTAGGTGGGTGGATAGCCTGATCTCACAGGTTCAAGACCAGCCTGAGCAAAAGGAAGACCTGTCTCTACTAAAAATAAAAAAACTAAGTCAAGAGGATATTTGAGCCCAATGATACCACAGTACTCTACCCGCGTGACAGCTTGAGATTCTGTCTCAAAAAAAAAAGAAAAAAGAAAAAAGTGTGTGTATATATATATATATATACACACACACACAGTTATATGTGAAAAAAGTCAAACAGCTGAAGAGAAGTGTACATGTGTGCTTATGTTAGAGTAGAATTTGTTCGGCATCATGCCACATGACCAGTTTATTTTTCATGAAATTGAATGATCGTTTGGCATTGAACGCACACAGCATGTAGAAATGCCCTATATCTACATATTTTGGTATTAAAGAAAAAAACCCACTTATGTTTAGAAACATGTTTCTCGTTGGGATGACTGAAAAAAATCCAAAAGTTAATAGAAAATTGAAAGTGGAACACAAAGGAATGATATTAGGAATGTACAGGGATGACAGAAAGAAAGAGAAAAGAGAAAGATGAGGTGGCAAGGGGATGTGGGTTGCCATAAAAGTACTGTTCCCTCAACAACTCTGTATGGAGAAACTACCATTCCTGGGAACCATTTTGTTTACTAGATAAAATACTATAGAGCTAATATTCCAGTGAGTGGAGAAAGGGAATAAATAGGCATAAATGACAGTCCATGTCAAGATAAAATAAACACTGGCTACATTGACATTTTACAGATGATTGGCTGACAATCTTAAATAGTTAGATAAAATTAAAGTTTTGATGATGGCTTAAAATAGGAATTGTTTACCTGTGATCACAGCAGTACCTAGTTCAGAATAAGAACAATTTCCACTGGATGTTCTTTCAAGCATCATACCCTCCTGTCCCAAGAAACAATTTAAGATAGTACTTTATAATAAAACTATTACCAAGATAACTCACTGACTTTATAGAGGGATATTTCTTCGTACAGTCTTTGAAGTAGTAACTGTGGCTTTCGCCTCTCATCTCTAAACTTTTATGTTCAAAGCTTTGTTGCTTTGGGTCTTAATAGCAGGGTTTGCTAGTTTTATATTCACTCCATAGAGCCCTATAGCTCTATGATCATTGATTAAAGAATGACAGGTAAAGGTAATGGAATGAGAAGGGACGCTCATCGGTGGAAGATGACATACAGTTCAGCAGACCATTAAATTCCCCTCCTGATTTCTTCCTGTGTGCACAGACACACACAATCTCAGTGCCACACATTCCATGTTAGTAATGTGTATCTGAAGCTCATTAAGGCTTACTTTATTTCTTTTCTTAATATTCAACTTTGTTTAAAATACTTCTCAAGCAAAATATTGTGCATAGCAGAGTCTTTGGCATGATCACATTCTTTTATACTGTGAACCAAAACTCCTTCCAATAGCATTCTGAATCTCAAATATTCAGATTGGAAGAAGGAACTGCTGTGAATTTGTTCATGTTTTTGTTCAGTCATTTATTCAGTCATGTCACAACATATTTGGAGACTTTATAATAGCAATCCCCTGTGCTAAGATCTAGGGATCTAGAGATAAAAGGCCTATCCTTTCTGAATACAGAAGGATAACAGGCAAGCGAGCAGACAATGACAACACAGTGCTAATAAAGACCATTATAGAGATATGTAGAGAGCAAAGAGAGGGTGGTATTTACCAAGTGCTAGAAAGGGTCTTAGGCAAGAATTTCTAGAAAAGAAGACACTTGTCTTAAGTTGTGAAGACTAAGTCACAAGTAAGCAGCAAGGAGGTGGGAAGAGACAGGAACATTCCAAGCAGTCTTTCTGGTTCACCAGGGACTTGATGATGTTTGTCAGGAGCCCAGGCTCCGTGCCCCAGGTCAGTCACACAGTTATTTCTGAGTCATAAAGTCCATTTTCCTTTCATGTCTAGAATCATCTGTTAAGAAGAGCCTTTATGTAAGATCAAAGCACAGACGTGGCAATTGGGGTGTAGTCAATGTAGTGGGCAAAAACGAGTTTTCCAGATGAGGGCTGGGCTATGGGCTTCCAACCAGGGAGCCAAGTCAGCAATTGCTGCGCACAGTACCAGCCTTTTTTTTTTTTTTAATTAAATGATAGCTGTGTACATTAATGCAATCATGCGGTACAGTGTGGTGTTTTCATATACAATTTGAAATATTTTCATCAAACTGGTTAGCATAGCTTTCATGTCATTTTCTTAGTCATTGTGTTAAGACGTTTATATTCTACTCTTAGAAAGATTCACTTGTACCCTTGTAAGGTAAACCATAGAAGTGATCCCTCCAATCACCCTCTCTCCACCCATCCTCCTCTCCCTTCCCCTTTCCCCCTCCCTATATTCTTAGGCTATAATTAATGGTTATAGCTTTCATATGAAAACTATAAATTAGTTTCATAATAGGACTGTGTACATTGGGTACTTTTTCTTCCATTCTTGTGATACTTTGCTAAGAAGAACATTTTCCAGCTCCATCCATATAAACATGAAGGATGTAAAGTCTCCATTTTTCTTTAGGGCTGCATAGTATTCCATGGTGTGCATATACCACAGTTTATTGATCCATTTGTGGATCGATGGGAATTTGGGCTTCTTCCATGAACTGGCAATTATGAATTGGGCTGCAATAAACATTCTGATACAAATATCTCTGATGTAATGTGATTTTTCATCTTCTGGATATATACCTAATAAAGGAATGCAGGATCAAATGGCAGGTCTATTTTTGTTCTCTAAGTGTTCTCCAGACGTCTTTCCAAAAGGAATGTATTGGTTTGCATTCCCACTCGCAGTGCCAGCCTTTTGATGTACTGCCGTTGTGAGTTGTGAGGCTTTGTAGGGGAGGGCCCTCAGTTTACAAGGCCCCCAAACCTGCATTCCTATGTGCACTAAGACTAGGTAAAAAGCTGGATGATTCAGATCAGCTTTCAGTTACTCAAAGACACTGGAGGCCCTAGAGTCCACCATTACCCCCAGGTATGACGAAAAACCCATGATGAGCAAATCTGTCAGAATGCAGGACATCCTCCTGCCACTACTTCTATATTGGAGTCTCCAGGATCAGCACGAGTGCAAAGTGAGGTGGTTACTCACCTTACTGAGGAGACACGTGATTCTTTGAGACAGATGCTGTGTCTCCAAATTCTGGGAGCCCACTGACAAAGTATAAACCCAACTCTCAGAGGAGCAGTAGGCAGTCTCAGTCAATATTACTTAGTACATAAAGTCCCTGTGCAACACACCAAATCCCTGAGCATCTTTGCTCAGATCCGGCCCCACTGTTATGCTATTTCCCTGCATAGCCTTGGAGGGGGCCACTTGCAGAGTTTCTCCAACAACACAGGAGGTATGATGAGGGGCCAGCCTCCCTCCTTCTAGAATGGTGGGGAGGAGGGAAGTGGATTTTTTTCTGGATTCCCATATTCTACGTGCTGAGGATTCCATCTGAAGGGACAAGGAAGGCTGTGTACTCGCCCCTGTCTCTTCCCCTGCTGCTTCCCTTCTATCAGTACTTTTATTTTAAAGAAACAGAGGAAACTTTCCACTTCCTTCTTCAGTCTGGCTGGGCCTTTGCTTAGATGAAACTTGATGACTGAGTCTTCCAGGTCCACCTCTTCTTATAGGAAATGAAGAGCTTTGAAATTTAGAAATCTCTTTTGTAATTCTACAAAACTGGGATCTTTTCAAGATTATTGTCTTGCTATATTTGATGGTCACTGAGCAAATAGATGGATACTTTTTGATATCTCCCTGCCCCCCAGGGAAATGCACATCCAGGCTCAGTGTTGCCAGTAGAAAGTAACAAAGGAATAAGATATATAGGAGCAACAATAAATAAGTTAGTTTAATATTGGCAAAATATTAACGCTGTGTCATCGGGAAAGAAAGAGGCTGAAGGATTCAAATGTATGGTAATTGAACAGGTAAATGAAAAGAAGCCTAGTTGCGCAGGTTTATAGATATTCCCAGGCTGATTGGTTAGGTAGTCTGATGAGATCTTGAGCAAGGATACTCCACTGGCACAGGGAAATACCAACGACAAAAGCTTTGAGCATTAATTAGCTGTAGGTAGGGAACAGACTCTCTTCAAGGAGTGTGTAAGCCATGACTCTGTCATTGCAGGTGTGACAGTTAGGCAGGAGAAAGCAGGGATGGGAAAAAGGTATGTAAAGCTCATCTGTCGTCAGGGAAAGCACAACAAAGAGGAACAGCTTGGTAAGTCATGTGCTTTCTGCCAGAAAAAGATAAGCCTTCTTAGGTATAAATAAAGGAAATATCTGAAATAAGCAAAGAAAACAACTTCATGTATTAGACTGCACTGAACTGTCAGAATAAGTTCTACTACTCCATGATCTGGAGTCTCTTTCTAATTCTTAATAGTTTCTTTTTATGTCTTCAACAGTCTGGAAGGATTTGCGTTTGATTAGGAGTTAAGGGGCAAAATGCAAGACCGTTCTAGGTCAGGTGCACACTGGAACATGATGAGGCCCTGGGAAAATGAGCATAATGGAGGAAAGAATATTCTCTGCTGTTGTCAACATTTATGATATTTTTTCTGTAAGAGTGAGGACTTTTGAAATCAAAGGTACTAAATTCATTATAATGCCTCATGGCTTGAGGAGCTCAGAACACAGACTGATAGAGTGTTGACAGTGATCTTAATTCATGTTATAAAGTAACAATTAGAGGAAAATAAACTTTTTAAAGTATGAAAGCTATTTTTGTCCATAGTGTAGACGAGATCTAGGCTAAGCAAAAGATATACGGAGACTTTCTTATAAGCTCTTCTACTACCAGTGTGATTGTGTTGGTTCTATATTATATATTTGCCTGTAATAAACCCATAGGAATCTTGTTGCTACCTTCGAATTTCTTCAAACTGGGAAGACTGAGAGGAAGTTTGCCTCCCAGTCCTCCCTCCTTCTTTTCTTTTTCTTTTTTACCCCTTTTGAAGGGGAGACTGTTCCACTTGGCCCTTTGCTCCTACTTACTGATCAAGCTATCTTTTCTTACTCTAATCCCCCTAAACAGTGGAAGTTGGACATCCAGGGAGTTGATGGGGCAACCGGGCCAAGGTCGCCCAACTATTGTCTTGAAGTGGGGAAAGGAAATTAGGAGTTTGAGGTGTGTGTGGGATCAAACACAGTTAATAATATCTTGTGCAGTGTTACACACAATAGTGAAGAGAAAAGCCTTAAATGAAAGATAGCCCATAAGAGATTAAAGCAGGAGAGACTAAAATGATACCATAGCCCAGACAGTAATTATAAACGTTTCTCGCCCTGCTCCCTTTTTGCTATGCCATGCTTGGTATCTCTCCTGTAGGTTGTATAATTGGGGCTGACATCCTTTATCCTTTACACCATCACATATACATACAGAATGACAAATTAGGTCTACACCCATTGCCAAGTAAAATGAGAAAAGAAACATTTTAGTAAACATAGTGTTTTTATTTTTGCTTTACCCCCTTTCTTTACTTATTTGTTTATTTATGTGGAGTCATTTGCATTCATTCATGCTTTGATGTGTTAGCTTATTTTTGGTGCCACATGAGTCAGTCAAAATGAGAATAATAATTTGTGTGCGTGGATATGATAACGTCTTAAAGCACATTGCTTTGGAAGCAAGGTGGCTATCTATGTAGGATAGTGCACCATTACAACAGAACAACATGGACATTTGTGGACTCCAGAAGGAATTTGTATGTCTGGATTGATGAAGTGAGAGGCAATCTCTGTTAGGATTCTGTTCCAAGTACTATATGGGGTGGGGAGAAAAGGCCAGACAGGAAAGGGGAAGGGAGAGGAAAGGAGAAAGGGAATAAATAGAAGTTCCTAATAGTGAAATTGCAGAGAGAGTGTGGTAAGAATTAAGGCAGGAGATCAACATCAACCTCTGGCAGTAGTTGGTGTGAGGGAAGCTCCAGCCTTGGCCATCTAACAACCCAGCTCCCTGCCAGCAGCCAGAGTCAACATGTAATGTGGGATAAATGATCCAGAAAGGCTGAGGGCCAGGCAGGAGGAGCCAGAGGCCGGAGAGCTTTAAAAAACATGGAAAATCCTGACAATTTCAAAACTGAGAAAAGAAGACCATAAATCTGAATAGAAAAATCTCAGGAAAGGATCCAAGCCAAAAAGGCAACCCATCTCATCATAAAACTTAAAAGTAGGTGGTGGAGTGAAGATT
Source organism: Galago senegalensis (assembly GCA_963575145.1). Classification (NCBI taxonomy): domain Eukaryota; kingdom Metazoa; phylum Chordata; class Mammalia; order Primates; family Galagidae; genus Galago; species Galago senegalensis. The sequence goes on along the minus strand of CAUYTI010086125.1, from coordinate 3,283 downwards.
TCCAAAATTTAGACAGGAAAACAATTCTTTAAAAAGGAAAAAAATACTACCTCTGGAAAGCAGAGAAACAGGATTTTTGATATTTATAATGTTTTTCTCTCTCCCTGGGCACATTTTCCTCTGTCAGCATCTGGCCTCATATAAAACAGCTGCTCACACGAAACTTTGGTGTTGTAAATCTCATTACTGAGGACCCTGCAGCCTGCTGTTCAGCTCCAGGTAGCAGGGACACTAACCTGGTACCAGAAGACATCACCAGAAACAAAGTTACACCCCCCGCGTCAGTCCCACGCTTGCCCTGCTTACCTGGAGATGCCCTTCTGTAGCTGTGGGGGTTTCTGAATTATTCACAAGTGTCTTCCCCCTAGTTTAGTTTAATACTGAGAAGTACGTAGAAATCATACCGGAATTTCATCTTCAGTAGGTCCTTGGTCTCAATTTGAAGAATGAATCCACAGACCATAGATCAGTGGTAAGACAGGATTTATTTATAGAAAAGAATACAGAAACAGGAGAGCTCCTGGCAGAGAGGAAGGAAGCTAGTTGGGGGGGAAAAAAGCTCTCTCTCTCGCTCTGTCTCTCCAGGCTTGTTTTCCAGGGGTATATATAGTCACATAGGGTCCTCTGTAGTTACATTTATCCGGCACTATGTAGCAAATGAATGGCTACAATCGGTTTCATTCCCAGGCCTAAGAAACTTACATGAAATTGACCAGGCCTAGGAAATAGGGGGTTATCAATTCAGCCGTTAGTGCCAGGGAAGGGAAACCTAAGGTGCTGGTGTCTCCCCAGCAGTAGTCTGGCCCATCCGGCAACTGGAGCCTCCTGCGGCCCTACCTACCCTCCAGCCCGCTGGTTCCTCTGCCGAGGAACCAACACTGCCAATGTGGAGGCAGCAGGTCCGCCTCTCAGCTCCCCGGCGCTGGCTGGAGCGCCACCTGTCCTATGTCAGAAAAACCACCTTTGGGAACGGGCATGTCTTGATCTTCAGATTTTCAGACCTTCAGAAATATCCCTGCTGTATCTAGCAGTGAACAATAACAATTACAACCTACCAGTTTCAGCCTCTCAGTGAGGAGGATGGGGCTCTGGGTGCTTCCCGAGTCCCCTTTCTGCCCCTCTCTGCAGCTCCTGCTTCCAGCCTTGGCTTCCTGCCGCCTTCCTCTTCTTGGACTTTTATCCTAAATTTTAAATTTTCTGTGTCTCAGTTTGAAACACACAATTGCTATATTCTTGGGCTTTCTGGTCAGATCGTGGTCCTGCACACTCTTGGAGTTTCCAACAAATTTGGATTGAAGACATTTCCACTTCTGGTCAAGCCAGATGGAATCTGAAGCTTTACAGGGAAGAGGGATTAAGGAAGATTTTAACCAAAGTTGTTCCAATTTCCATAAACAAATCTATTTTTAATAAGAGCACCTGAGAGGTTAATAAGTCAAATGAAATAGATTTTATTCAAAAACAAAGATAGAATTTGTTTTCCTGACAGCTAAACTACTTCTTTTAATGCCTTCTTCACAATGAAATATGTATTCTTTCCTCCTCTCCAGGAAGAGAGACACTTTAGAACAAATGCAAGTAGCTTTCATATACTTCTCTAGAGCAGTAAATTTAGATCTCTTAAAATTTATTGGGGACTTTACTTAAAAAAGCAGATTACTTTAGATCCATTGAAGATACCTTGTTTCAGAGGGTCAATAGGAGGTCTCCCAGAATTACTGTAGGTTACTTTTTTTTTTTTAGGAGGAATTGAAGGGAGGGGTCATTAGAGAGTAAGTGTTTTGTGTATTTAAAAGAGGGGAGGGGAAATAAGGAGATGTTGATCAAAAGGTACAAAGTTTCAGTTAGACCGGGATAGAGTCCTGGCGACTCAGTAACATTATGTATACTTGAAAGTTGCTAAGAGGATAGATCTTCTATATCCTTACTTACACACAAATGATAAGTATGAAAGGTGATGAATATCTTAATTAGCTTGATGTACACATCATTGTATAATGTTTACATATACCAAAACACTACATTGCATACCATAAATACATGAATTTTTAATGAAAACTTAATACAGCAGAAAACACTATTATAGGTAGAATCCAAAGAAGGAAAGGGTGATGGATTAACATCCATCAGATAGGAAATACTAAAATGCTCTACAGAGTGCTCTTGAACTCAGCAGGAGAGACTATGTATAGGAACCAAAAGAAATGCAAGCTAAAGTCTGCAAACTTAGGGAATTGGCAGAAGGAGATGAGTTTGTCCCCGGAAGGAGAGGCCTGGGCAGGTGTCTGCAGCACTAAGAATCACTGTAGCAGTCTGTCAGGAGGACGGGTTGTATGGCAAGAGTATGTACCACTAAGCATCAGTGGTAAATGGATCACACTCCCTTTTGTGGCTGCCTGTGGGCCTGGAAGCAAGATTGACCCTGCATCATTCTGATGAAGAAAGCCTTCAAAGTATTTCTTTTCTAACTTTTTAAATAAAATATTTCAAACATCTAGAGAATATTCATATAATAAACACCTGTGTAACTGCTAACCAGATTTATGAAAGTGTAACATTGGCAACATGTTGATGTAATAAACTTTAAATAAATTATTACTGATACATTTCAAACTTAGTCTGTTCCCAGTTCCTTTCTCTTTCCCACATGTTTGTCATTCCTCACCCATGTTTTCATGTTCTTACTGTGCATGTATATCTTTATCAATACCATATAATCTTTTAATATCAAAATTATACATCTGCTGGAAACACATTTCTCTATGTATATATCATTCCTTGTTTTGACTACCTTTGCTTTCGAGGTATATCTCTGTTAATAAATGTATAATTCTCATAATTTCTCAATATTCCATTTGCTATAAAGTTTTCAAGTCCCACCACTGTCCCTTACCCTTCTGCTCCCCATCTGGGCAAGTTAGTAAGAAAGCCCGGTGCTACCTTCTTTGGTGCAAAAATCCCAGCCTTCGTGTGTGTGTGTGTATGTGTAAAAACACTCACTCCCCAAGTAGGTCAGGGTTAACCCATGTGGTTGGGAGTTCACCAACAGCGAAACTCCAATCTCTGTCCCCTACATTCTCAAATCTTTTTTAAAACAGCTTAGGAGGCTCATTTCTTCTCCCCAGAAACCTTCTTGATACCGGATTTTTGACTTTGGATTTCCAGGCTCTTGGTCTCGATGATTCGATGAATGAATCATGGGATGGGCAGTAAGTTAGGTTTTATTTACAGAGGTATTATTACAGCTCTTACAAAGAGCCAAACCTTGGAGAACAGGATAAGA
>CAUYTI010086122.1:0-22204 GCA_963575145.1 Galago senegalensis | reverse complement strand
CAGCAACCTCCAACTCCTGGGCTCAAGCGAGTCTCTTGCCTCCGCCTCCCAAGTAGCTGGGACCACAGGGGCCCGCCACAACGCCCGGCTATTTTTTGGTTGCAGCCGTCATTGTTGTTTGGCGGGTCCGGGCTGGGGATTTGAACCCGCCACCTTAGGTGTACGTGGCCAGCACCTTAGCCAGTTGAGCTATAGGCGCCGAGCCAGCTATTATTATTTATTCAAAAACAAATTGGAAATAATTTGTCGTTTCCTTTCTTATTACAAAAGTAAGACGTGTTCATTATGGAAATTTTTGGAAAATACAGATATAGAAATAAATAAAAATCACCTGCCCCCTAAATTCTGTGAAAATTATTGTTAGCATTTTGGGGTATATTTTTCTGGGGTGTAATCTATTAAATATTTCATAACACAATATTTAGCATATACATATTATTTTGTAACATGCTTTGTTCACTGTACATAGCAGACATATTTACCACTTACCAGGTGTGGTTTTAGTAGTAAGGATTCTGACACATGTAGGACAGACACTCAGTCCTTGGGAGGAAGTGAACTCCAGAAGTAGGAGAGATGTATTAGTCAGTTATTCGAAGGGACAATTTGATGAAATCCACATTGAAAAATAAAAAAAAGGCCTGTCCAACTCACCCTACAGATGTTGAAATAACTTTTCAGAGGTTCTCAGTGGGTAAAAAGACATTTCAGATAAAGAAATGGGGAAGTGGCTCAGCGCCTGTGGCTCAAGCGGCTAAGGTGCCAGCCACATACACCTAAGGTCGCAGGCTCGAATCCAGCCTGGGCCCTCCAAACAACAATGATGGCTGCAACCAAAAATAAAAAAAATAGCCGGGCGTTGTAGCGGGCACCTGTGGTCCCAGCTACTTGGGAGGCTGAGGCAGGAGACTCACTTGAGCCCAGGAGTTGGAGGTTGCTGTGAGCAGTGAAGCCATGGCACTCTACCCAGGGGGGACAGCTTGAGGTTCTGTCTCAAAAAAAAAAAAAGAAATGGGGAAGTGCTGTCTGGAGTGTAGAGCGGTGGATCATGGTAGGAGATGGGGTAGAATAGCAGTGTGGCTGAGACCAGATCATAAAGTTTTAAATGCCACACCACTGTTTCTGGAGTATGGCACAGCCTTCAAGAATTAGAACAGACCTTTAACCTTTGACATCTCCCTCTTACACACGTAATGTATTAATAGTATTTAGAGTCTCAGACCTTGGAGCCAGAATGGCTAAGTTCAAACCCTGCCTGTGCTGCTTACCAGCTGTGTGATCTTGGGCAAGTTATTTAACCTCTCTGAACCTTGATTTCTCATATGGAAAAAAAGAATAGAACCAATCTCTCTAGATTTATGAAGATTAAATGAATTTATAACACATGTAACGTGTCTTCAAGCAATGTCTGGCACATGGGAAGCACTAAATATTTGTTGTTACGTTTCACCTCCCATCACCTCAACACTCTCTTCTGGCAGTTGAATCTTCAGTAATTTAACCTCTGAAAGTGTAATAAAGAGCAAGGTGGGATTTCCAGGACCCTGGGGTTCACAGGGGACTATTTGCCTGAGCTGGAGGCAGAAGCCCCCTTCTAACTAAACCTTGAGAGTAGAAAGAGGTCAGGAACAGACCTCCTTACTGACCACTCCTGGGGGCCCTGACTAGCATCTGGTCCTCCTACCCAACTGTCAGGAAGGCATCTCCCTGGGCTGAGGCTGGGCTCACACAACTGCCTTCCCTCTTAGGAGAAAGCTGTGATGGGAATCCTTTTCTCTAGGGAGGAAATGGGCAGGGAATGGCATTTGTGTCCTTACCAGTATGCAAATTATCTTATGAAACAAATGATCTTGCATGAAAACACATCCTGTTTCCTCCAGAACACGTCCCTTGATGTCTGGGGGATCCAGCTGGGGTGGTCAGGGTCAGAGCAACTGTTCAGGGAGCGCCTAACCACCAGCCCCCATCCCTGAGGAGTCAGAAGGGTTGTGGAGAAGGGAAGCAGACTTGGCAGCCCCAGGTTTGGCAGCTGAAAAGGGAAGGGAGAAGCCTTGTCAATGGAGCAGCATCTGGAGAGCCAGGAGTCCTGGCTTTTAGGGCTGGCCAAACCCCTAAATCACAGCCTGATGTTGAACAAGTCATTCCCCTCTCTAGATCTGAGTTTCCTGATCTGTAAAATGAGAGGGTTAAATTAAATCAAGTGTTTATAACTTAGGGTACACATGCCCTTAAATCATAAATGGACTTAGAGTATTGGTGCTACTCCCTATTACATGCAAAATTGTGTGCATGTATATATTTTTCTGTTAAGGTGTGCAAAGCTTGTATCAGTTCACAGAGGGATCTATTACCTAGATAAAAATTTAGGTGATCTCTGTTGTTCCTTGAACTGCTTGCTGGGCAGATAGAAGCTTCTCCAGGACAAGGATGCATCTTTAACATCAGCATGGCATAGTATCTCACACCCAAGAGATACTCAATAAAAATGTGTTAAATGAATGAATGATACTCATCAAATGCTGAATAATAACCATGGCAAGAGGTGGAGGTGGATGTTGGTACAGGGTGTTGTTAGCTGTGGGAGTGAAGTAGGCTGGTGATGACAGGGCTAGTGAGGGGTCAGGACAGTTGGGAGTAAAGGTCTGAGATGTATCCTGGAATCTGCTCAGTTCACGGCTCTCTGGCTTGGGTTTCTAGTTTAGACCAGACATGCACACCTCTGGCTCCCCTTGATTCCTCATGGAAGACTCAGCTGAGCTAAACCCAGACCAAGATTCAGTAACCGTATCAGTCTGGGTATAACAATTAAAATTCTCAAGTTTCTCCAACCAGAAAATCCATCAAACCTGAAGAATGTGGCCTGGGCCCTAAGGGTCATTGGAACTAGCACTGGAGTGAGAGTAAAAGCAGGGAGCTGGTTTGCCTCCTGGTGTCAGAACCTCCCACCCTAATGACCTCCCTCCCGGTGTTGGCCCCCTGGACTCCTGGCTAAATTCTGCCACACTTTATCTTTGAGGTCCCCAACTTCAACCATATTTCTCCTTTGCTGACAAATATGCATGAGTTTCTACACTGTTCTCGCTTGTCCTTAAAATGCCTTCACACATTTTTTTATGACCTGGGAAAATGCTGGTGATGTGGTGATTAGGCAAAACACACACACACAAGTTGCCAAAAAAAGTATACACATTTTAAGAAAAAAACTGTATTGAAATTATAATGCTCAATATGTATCAATAATATTTGTTATCTCACATATAGTATCTTGTATAACTTGTAATTGCAAAAGTCAAATGTGACTTGAATATTAAAAATTTAATACACTTTTTATTCTTTTCTTTTTTTTTTTTTTTTTTTTGAGACAGAGCCTCAAGCTGTCCCCCTGGGTAGAGTGCCATGGCATCACAGCTCACAGCAACCTCCAATTCCTGGGCTCAAGCGAGTCTCCTGCCTCAGCCTCCCAAGTAGCTGGGACCACAAGTGCCCGCCACAAGGCCTGGCTATTTTTTTTGGTTGCAGCCGTCGTTGTTTGGCAGGCCTGGGCTGGATTTGAACTCGCCACCTTAGGTGTATGTGGCTGGCGCCTTAGCCACTTGAGCCACAGGCACCGGAGCCTTTATTCCTTTCTTAAAATGTGCATACTTTCTCCTCCCTCCTCCAAGAAAGAATGCACCAAAGACATTCACATTTATCTTTTTAAAGCAAATGACAATGACCTAGTATACCAGCTTTACTTTTTAAACCTAAGCTTAACATTATATTTAAACAACTGTCAAACTTACTAAGATGCCAGCACTCATGCACAGCTAGAAAACATCCTTAATTTATAGTAAGCCAGAAATGGGTTACTATTAATGTTAATATCTTTCACTACTAAATACTGAAAAAAACTGAAATTATTTCTGTAGAAGGTTCATCCTGCGGTGTTAACTTCACAGCAGGCTGACACTACTTGGTTCACGTTTCAGACACAATGGAAAAGCGGGTCCATGCTGGTGTTAGTGCACACTCTTGTTCTACTACTACTGAGGAGTCAGGATTCACCTGGAGTAAGTTTAATAAAAAAGCAAAGGGCATACAGAAATTAACAACAATTTTAAAGACAAATAAATGATCCTATTATGTGGTCCCAACAATAATCTCAAAAGTCTATGACAAATATGGCTCTGATGAGCAGTTTATAAATACTCAGATTAGGTACAGTGATACTGAAAGTCGAGTTCATTTGAAATCTTCAAAAAGAAGTTCCTGTTAATCCTCAAATGGTGCTTGTTACTGTTACCATTTCTGTTAAACGTGCGTTGAGTCACTTGTTATCCAAGTGCAGCTGCTCCTTACCATTTATTGTCAGGGACTTGAGCTGGCCATCTTCCTCAACTTCCACTCTTTCTTGACCATTCTCCACGATTCTCTTTGTAGTGATCTTTCTGCCATTAACTATTTCCGTAGAAGTTGATATAGACTTGAAGTTGCCCATCCCACTACCACCAAATGATGTGGAAGAGAATGAAGTGAGCCCCCCTCCTCTGCCCTGTGATCTAGTGACCCTAATGAAGAAAGTCCTGCAGGAAATCCCACAGGAAATCCTGTATCAAAAGAAGAAAATCCACTTCCAAAAGGTGGAAATCCATTGAAAGCCGAGAAAAATGACCCTGTTCTTCTGTTTCTGCTTCCTTGGAGACCCCTCCGATTCCCAATAAAGTCCTCAAATGGGTCTTCAAAGAAGTCAAAGGAAAACAGGTCCCTTCCACCAAAAAATTCCCTGAAGACATCCTCTAGGTTACTGAATGTGAAGCCAAACTCAAATGGACTGTCGAAATGACTTCCACCTGCTCCACCATTTAACCCTTCTTTGCCACATTTGTCCCACTTTTTAGGATCTGACAACACCTCATACGCCTCAACTACTTGTTTGAATTTTCTCTCTGCTGCTTCTTTCTTCTCAGGGTTTTTATCTGGGTGCCACTTTAGCGCCAGTTTTCGGTACGTCTTTTTAATATCCTCGGCTGAGGCATGTCTCTGCACACCTAGAACTTCATAGTAATCCACCATGTTTTAAATGATTGTTGGAACAGGTCTGAGGATGCAGATGGCCGACAGCAGAAAGGAGGGAGAGGGCAGTGGCCCGGTGCTCTTCTGGGCTCCTCGTGGCTCAGCACGGCTGCACTGGTGGTGGGAGATCAAAATGTGTATGCTTTCTTTGGCACCCTCTGTATAGACACACACACACGCGTGTGTGTGTGTGTGTGTATTCTACTGTATATATACATATGTATATATATGCATATATATAGTATATGTATATATACAGTAGAACCTCCATAGTTGGCCACCTCCCTACATTGATCACCTCCTTAAATTGACCTAATTTTCATAGAGGGGCCATGCACCTCATTTACTTATCAGTACAGTAGGCCTAGTTCCTTATGTTGACCACCTCCATATGGTCACCAGTTTGCTACAGTCCCTTGGGTGGTGAACTTACAGAGGTTCTGGTGTATGTTTGTGTGCGTGTATAGTACACACACAAAGTTGCATATTTATAGTATGTTCACAACCCCCAAATATAAATACTATACACAAACATATCTTCATGTTTGCTCTAAGTCCATTCTATTTCCCCCGTCCTTCTTTCACTGTGCCCTCTACAAACCTTCTTTTCCTGCCTTGGGAACTCCCCAATGCTCAGGCCCTAGGTCTCTGCACTTCTTTTTCTATGGTGGGCTCTCTCAGAAAAATTAGCTCTCTTGGGGTTTTGATTAATGCTTGTATGTCCACAACATAATGGCTAGTAGAGACAAAGTCATCACTGGGTAAGGCATAGATTTTTTAAAAAAATATCGTTCTCACTTTGCAGATGAAGAAAGGATTCAGATGAGTTAGGTGACTTACCCACAGGTCACCCAGCCTAGGTAACCCATCCTTTTTACCCCCTTCTCTTCCACTGTGGTTCCATCCCCCACAGTTGATCTTCACAGCTATAACAACACAAAAGGAATCATTAATCACAAGCAAGTGGGCCAAAGACACTTCTGCCCAACCCATGCCATGTCCAGGTCATTGTCAAGCTGTCATAGGCATATGTTATGGCTATTCCCTGAGGTGACTTGAGGGTTGGCCATGGGAGGAGTCCTAAGCTGGCCATTTGACTTCCTCTTCCTTTCTCTCCTCCACCTTTGCTGAAGGGCATTGATTATTGCCTTTGTCAGCTCTTTCCATTTATAGAATATTATTAAAATAATGATAGATTATAGTAGTGGTGTATCCATTTAACCAATATATTAAACTGCTCTTCTACTATCTACCCAAAACTTTCCTGGGTTCTAGGGATATGGCAATGAGCAGAATAAATCCTTATCCCATGTTGTAATAGAAATATTGAACAAAGTGTTTCAGCCCTGGATGGCACATAATTAAATCCATGAAGACAATGAGGCCCAAATGCTTTCACTGCAGAGGAGACTTATTGTTTTTGTCTGCCCAGAGCAGCATGCCCCTTCTTTGGGGGAACTATTCCTTCATCAAATCAGCATGTAATCAAAAAGAAACTGCCAATTATATGTGTTGCTCCAGTGTTCACAGCAGTGAGCATGCAACCTGAGTTAGGCCAGTCATAGAAAAATAGAGGCCTGTTGGCCACTGTGATGGGTCTAGGAAGTCATATGACCCAAAGCCCAACCAATCAGAATGCTTCCATAGCTTTTTACTTTTAAATGTTTTAAATTAATTTTAAATATGCAAATTATTCATGAGTATGTTGTCATTGATGAAAATTCAAAACTAGCAATCTCCTTCAATCTCAACCCCTAATCTTAGCCTCCAGAGGTAACCGAGGTAGTTTAGTATGAATCCAGACCTTTCTTTGCATACATTTAGATATATCTATTCCTATTTTGATATCTGTTTTTGTTTTTTGTTTATGTTAGAGTGATCCTATATTATATGTGTCATTCTGTAGTTACTTTTTTCATTTACCAGGATATCTTAGGGGTTTTCACATTTCAGAGTATAAAATACACCATAGTTCAAAGATGGACATTTAGGTTATTCCTGATTTATTCCACATTTAAAATTATAACAGATACTGCCAAATTTCCCTCCAAACTGGTTGGGATGATTTATGTTTTCTCCAGTAAGGAACATCAGAGCAGCAGGGTGTCCATTTTCCCAACCCTTCACCAATAATCCAGAGGAACAAAGTTGAACATTTTGAAATCTGTTGATTGAACAATGGTATGTTACAATTTGCTGGAGTCCCCCTCAGAGCTGGAAGGAAAGAGTTTGCCCCTTTCTGCTGGTGGGACTGGGGAAGATAGGCGCTCTCAGAACCTCACAGCCTTGAGAGTTGATAGATAAACCAATACTCAACTCCTTGAACCTAGCTCTTTTATCCCTGCTATCTCCACAGTCTGCTGCTGTGAGCTAACCCCTTCACCTTTAGGGGTGAAGCTAATTAAAGTTGGGTTTCTGGAAAAAGCAGTCAAAGACTCTATCCCGTTGGATTTTGATTTTAACGAAATGGCTAGACCCTAACTCGCCTTTCAAGTAGCCCAGTTTCTGCAGACATTACAACAACTCTGACTAACTATTCATTTTTTCCAAGACCACTTTGGGGTTGGAATCTTGATTTGGCACTCTAAGACCACATTCTGAATGGTGGATGGGGACCAGTAGGATATGACAACAAAACCAGAAAGCAGGCTAATGATCAAACACAAAAATCTCTTGGAGAAATAACAAGGAGAAACAAATTCCATACTTCCTGATGTCTTAGATGATGTTGTTATAAGAGATAAAAAAGACTGACTAAATTAAATTCAGCCTCCATCCCAAATAAAAACCCCAGGGAACTGGAACTGGAATTGTCCCAGAAAAGAAGAGTGGAATTAATAATTAAAATACGGTAGTTGGAAAGTCCTCAGGGAGACTAGAACATTTGAGAAAAGATATGAAGTAATAGAGAAGTCAATTCTACAGGTATCTGAGAGTGGGATGGGGAGTAAACACACGATCATCCTCCCCTCCCCCAAGAAAAAAAAGTATAATAGTTTAAGAAACAGCAAGGAAACTGCTGTGGAGAGTGGGAGAGAATGAGATAAGAAGTGTAATAAAAGGCCAATTTATGTAGAAGTTGAAAGACTTTGGCTTAAGGAAAAGTCTTCAGCAGAGGAGTTCACTATCTGACTTATGTTTCTAAAGGATCATTCTGGCTGCTGTGTTGGGACTACACAGAGGCAAGCAAGTGCAGAGTAGGATGGGAGTGGGAGTTCCTGAATCCAGGAAAACAAGGATGAATGGTGACTTGAATGAGCGTATTAGCAGTAGTGGTGAGAGCTTATCAAATTCTGATTATATTTTGAAGGTACACTGTGTGGGATTTATTGATGTATTGAATATGGAGTGTGAGAAACACAAAGAAGTCTCCCATCCAAGTACTAACCAGCCCCACCCTGCCAAAGTCTAGATTGATGCCAAGATTTTTGTCTTGAGTAATTGGATAAAAATATTTCCAAGTTTCCAGGATGAGGACTGCCCTTGGGCACTGCCTCTCCCCAAACTCTTTATTCTTACCACCATAATAACTGGTTTCCTAATCCACCAGTTCTCCAGTTTTCTGTTCTCAGTTACTGTCCTCTATGAAGGCGGGGGCCTTCTCCACGGACATTGTCCACTTCCTACCTCCACAAAGCTATGTGGATGATCTCAAAATTAACTTTGGATTACAGCTGCTTGTGTTTTCATTTATATTTAAATTAGCATTTCCTCATATTACTTTCTGTCTCCTTATTTTATTTTCAATGTAGGGCATGGGTAATAGTATTTGCTCTGATGTTTTAAATCTAAGTGCTGTTAAGGAAAAACTAATGAGAACATTAAAGTTAATCCAGATTTATAAATTGGGGGAAAATGTTGATAGAGACATTAGTGAAGACATTTGAGAATTTTAGGTTAGGATGTGTTAAGTAGGAAAGGCCTATCTGACATCCAATAAAATTCGAGAACTACCGTGTTTTAAATACATGATACTACATACAGTGTGTCCATAAATTTCATGTGCAATTTAAAATAGTTGTACCTTTGTAAGTATATATGACAGAAATAATTTGTAAAAAGGATTAGAAAGCTTAATGTATCTATGGGTTTTTTTTTTTTTTTTTTTTGGTCTTTGGAGATGGTATTTTTAGAAATTGAACTTAAAAATTATTTATTTTTCAGAATCACTTTTGCCTCATGGCTTCACTAGAAGAACAAGTTAATTGTGTTCCTTAGTTGGTTAAACTAAAATCTATTGCTGCTGTCTCAAGATGGTTTAGAACCCATTACAAGAAAAAAGCACCACATAGGAGCACCACATCCATATCCAAGTGAATGAAAAACATTAAAGAAATAGGTTGTGTCAATGATAAGCCATGGGCTGGTAGGCCACGTGTTAGTGAAGAAACTGTAGCATCTGTAGAATAAATCTTGGAGACAAGTCCAGGAAAGTCATTAAGCTGGGCAGCACTAGAGCTGACACTTTCAGAATCTACTGTGCATGAGATTCGACAGACAAGACTGCACACGGAAGTGTACGAAGTTCAAGTGCATTGAATGTTGTTAGAAGAGAATTGTCATGCATGACTAACCTTCTGTTGCCAGTTCAATGAAAAACTTAGCAATGATGATGCATTTTTGAGTAATTTAATGTTCTCTGATGAAGCAACATTCCACATTAGTAGCAAGGTCAACAGGCATAATTGCTGCATTTGGGGGACTGAAAATCCACGAGTCTGTTGAATGTGAAAATGATTCTCCCAAAGTTAATGTGTGGAATGCTGGGAAAAAAATCGAGTCATCAGGACATTCTTTTTTGAAGGGTGTGCTGTCAATGATAATAGCTATTTGGAAATGCTGCAAAATGCCTTTATTCCTCAGCTTGAATCATTAGGACTGATAGAGCAGTGTTTAAACCAGGTGGGCTCCTCGTCACTTTGGTTTACGTGTTAGACAGTTTCTACATGAGAAATTTCCTAACAGATGGATTGGAAGAGGTGGAGCATTTTCTTGGCCTCTACATTCTTGAGATTTTAATCCACTGGATTTTTTTTTTTTAATGGGGACATGTGAAAACTAATGTTTATGAAACCTCAATATTTAGAAGACCTGTAAGTTAGGACAACTGATGTGACTTCTGATATTATTGAAAATCAGCTTGAAAATATTTTGTAAGAACTAGAGAATCCTATTGCTCTCTGTATTAGTAATGATGGTGGACATGTTAAAAATTAATAAGAATAATAAAATGTATAAACGTTTCTTCTTTCTAAACCTTTTTATAGATTCTTTCTATCACGTATACTTACAAAGTTACAACTATTTTAAATTGCCCACAGACTTTATGGACATAAAAAAGGCACTGTGATATATAAAATATGTTATCAAGTATCCTATAAAATATAAATATACTGTAAAATTTCTTTTTTATATTATAAAAATTTCTTGCCACACTATAAAAACATGTAATCAATATGACCTTATATCAAGAAAGGAGAAAGTGAATGCAAAAGATTAAATCCTGGTGTATTTCATTAGTTAGATAGCAGGATGATGAGGCAGAATCATCAGAAGATACTGGGAAGGAACAGCCAATGAGACAGGGGTAAGTCAGGGGTGTGTGGAACTCTGAAATCAAAAAGAGGGAATTATCAACTGTTTCAAATGCTGTTCTTTTTTCTCAGTCAAGTGAGGAGTAAGGTCATCAACTGAATGTGAGGATGAAGGAGGAGGTATTGAAGGCTTTGATATAAGACAAGAACTAATGAAGTCGTCGTCTAAGAGATTGCAAGAGTTAATGGACTAAGAAATGTAGTAGATTAATAGGCTGTACAAATGGCTCACCGGAGGCTAACACTCAGGTGTTTAAAGGATGGGTACATTGAATTCACCAGCATAACAATTCTGGGCATTTCCTCGGGCAATAATCAAGAAGACAGGCAGGAAAGTATCTCAATAACTAGTTCCACATCAAAATATTACATTATTCTAAATCAAAAAAATGTGTGTGATTAGAAAGCATACAAAAAGGGAGAACTCTGTTTATTTGAATTGTACACATAAGTGTCGAATCCTTAAAAGAACAATTTTTTAGGAAGCACTTGAGTGACCCAGATATACACCTGCCATACACCTTGTTTATCCTGCATCACTGGGCCTCCAGGGCAGTCTCAAGGGCTGACAGCAGTACTCCAATCCTGCTTTGAAAGAGGAAGTACCATATATGGCAAAAAGAGAGTAAAGAGGAAGAACGCCTTTCTCCACTTTCAAGTCTGTGAAACGATGGTCTAAAAGGTAGTAAATAGTTATAGTCCCAGATTCCTTGAATTTTCTGAAAAAAGACTTTGCTAACACAAATGATTTATTTGTGAAATAAAAAAGACTTTGCTAACACAAATCGTTTTATTATTTATAAAATTAATAATTATAGTTTTACTTAGAAAGGCAAAAGCTTGGCCTATATACTCTCATGGCTGAATAGTAAGAATGTTTCAGCTTACTGCCTAGCAAAGTAACAGGTGGCATAATTTGTAATGTGTGGTGATAGTTCCAAAAAGTTATGAACAACCATGATACTAAATTAATTGCTCCATATTTTCAAATGTTACTGTAGAAACTAAACTGAATTGGCATTTTGTCTATTAATATTTTTCATTATGAATAAAGTAAAGCTCCTCAAAAGGTAGCCATCTCCTCACAAAACTGTTCAATGATTTTCTTTCTTCATGTGATTAAATTCTCTTCTTCATTTTTTAAAAAGGAAAAGTGATGAGTTACACAAATATGAAATGAACAAGCATTAAAAAATTTAACAAATTGTTAATGAGGAAACTGTTAAGACGTTTGAACAAGTTTAAAGTCAAAATCAGAGAACCAAAATTTAAATTGGTTTTACACTGTAAAACTATTTTAAATTGCACATGAACTTTCTGGACACCCTGAATGTTACAGGAATGTTGAAATATTTTCTGAATGACCATGAAGCTGGCTTTTTTTTTTTTTTTTTGAGGAGGTTTCATCAATTACAACTTCACCAAACTAATGTTAGTTGTGTGTATGGAAAAGACTCATTCACAACTATTAATTATCTGCAACTTAAAGAATTGCAAATTAACTCAAAGGCAACAAAAAATTAGGATCAGGTAATCTGGACACTAAACAACACATGTGTAGTTTCCATTAAATAAACCCAGTAATCTTTATTTTTTTAATCTTCCATATTTTCTTTATTCACCCTGAGTGGCAGGCATTTTCATTAACAATCATTCAAGTTCCTTCCTGTTGGGCTATCAGGGCAGCCAGGAGGCCGCAGTTTTCAAATAGAACAGAAGCCAGGCTATTGACGTCTAGCTGAAGTGCTCCCAATGATTGCGTGGTGATATTGAACTCTTGCTCTATTACCAGGGAGAGATTCAAACTACTTTTCAATCTCATGAGATCCAAATGCTGAGCAATGGGTCCTGAGTACCACAAAGAATGCAGAACTGTGATATCTAAGTGTTGTTATGGACACGTGACATCTGGACATTTACGCGATACCAGCTTAACAATGAAAGAACTCAAGTTTATACTTTGGCTGGCACCCAAAGTAAAGTACCTGGTAACAGAGTGTCACATTACCGAGTCCATAATGTCCTGATCAGCTAAATGTGAACCCTTATGTACTCGATCACCACACGAGATAAATGGACCAGTGTTGTCTGTAGATCGGGTCATTTTGGAACCTGTCCCCGTGTCTGCGGTAGCTACGCCCCTTCTTCCTCATTGGCACATCCACATCTCCAGCATCCGTGTGGCCTGTCAGTTTATGGGAACAGAACGGTTTATAACATGTCTTATATAAAAGGTCTTTTATTCAGTTCTGGCGGTTAAAGGGCTAGTTTTTATCACCTAATCAAGCCAGTCCAGACTTTTGGTCTGTTCATATAAAATCTTTAATGTCTGGAAACTTAGTAAGTGGAATAAGTGAACTACCCCAAGTTGCACAGGCCTGGCTTTTGAGATTTGAGATCACCAGATTTGAAGAGCATTGACTTCACGCGGGTCAGTGTCAGTGCTAAGAGTGGAAGAATGCCTCATATGGAATCAACCCACAACGTCTGACCACAGTATTGCCCGAGTATGTCAACCAGAAAAGATCCAGCATCATCCCTCAATGCCGAGGAAAAATTAGTTCTTGAGCTCCCAGGGGTTTTTCTGTGACCAAAGAAGCAGCATGATCTGTCTTCTCGGGTTGTGGATGCCACAATTTGTCACATATCCATCTACTGGACTGGTGTGACCAGGCACCCACATTGCCAGGAACAAAATGCGATCAGGTGCCTTTGCATGGTCCAGATGTTGGTGAAACCAGAAATTAGATTGATCCACCAGTGTGGCCAGGATTTGAAACACTTGTGCGAAGGGATGCCAGGATTGCACCTGACATGCTCCAGAAACAGTATGAGTTAGTAAGAGCAATTTCAGTTTGAAAGCATCACAGTGGAAGATTAAATAGAGACAGGATGGGATAGATGGAGGTGACCTTCGCTCAGTTCCCAATATATAATCTTCAAAGGAGACTAAAAAGAAGAAATGTTTTAAAAGGATCATTGGGGGGTGTTAAAAGACAATGAGAAATTTATAGATGAAAAATGGGGTTTCTTGATCTGCAATCTTAGGAAAAGCTGTCTGTTTTGTGAAGATGTCTGCTTCGAGGGCCTGGGAAACTGGCCCTGGAAATCCTTACCTTCCGGTCACCTGTTCGGGGTCGTCCTTCAATTGTCTTGCTATAGTTTGGTGTGACTCACATAAAATCCAAGATTTTTCCTTTATTTGTGTAGCAGTGTTGGTAGATAATGATCCTTTGAAAGGGCCTACCTAGCAAGGTGATGGTTCATGTCTTCTAAAACTTGAATGTACTCATGATCTCTTGGTCAAAAAACAAAAACAAACAAAAACAATGCAAGCCTTGTCATATGCTCCAAAAGTATTAGTTAACATTGCCATGTCATTGGTTGTAACATCAAATTGTTCACTGAAATCCCCAGAGTGTCTGATCAGCACAGGAATATAAGGTTTGTAGGTGTCAGTAGGCACAGGGTGACAGAATGCTACATCAAACAGGGTTAAACCATGTCTCCTAATTGGAGCATCTGGGATTTTTACACGGACCAAAAGTAATGCTTTTAGCCAGTTAAGTCCAGTGTCTTGACAGACTTTTCTCAAAGTCCTTTTTCTCTTTGATTTCTAGACTTTTACATTCCACTTGACCTAAGGATTGTGGATGATACAAGGTATGAAATCTAAATAAGTACTCAGAGCCTTTGCCAGCAAGTGGTTTAAAATGAGTCCCTTGATCTGACTCAGTCCAGAAAGAAAACCAAAATAAGGGATAATCTCAGCTACCAATTTCTTTGCCACTATCAACACACTGAGCTGATTCACATTTAGTCGTCACTCCTGTAATGAAATAAACAAAAAACCATGCGAAAAGCCCACATCTAGAGGCATATTTATAAAATCGACATGGAGTGCCAAGAAGGGCTGGCCTGTGCGTTTTAGGCGTCCTGGAGAGTGTTGGTTTTCTCCAGAGATTTGGTGAGATTCACAAACAGTAATTGGCACATAATTTGGTCAGAGATATTATAGATTCCAGGGTTGTGCCAACTATATACATTTTTCTTAATTGTCCCCCTTTTGTCCATAGGGACCATGTGATGGGAGACAAGTACCGGTCAAAAAGCTAACAAGGGGCTTGGCTGGTATTATAGTTCTCTAAACCTCTGAGCAATTGGGGGCACCTCTGAGAAACACAGAATACGATTGACAGCAAGTGTATCCTGTACACACACATTACATGAATAACGTCTACCTTATAAGTACAGATGTGTAATGTACATGTGTGTATGCATCATATATGTGTTAAAACATGTCTATAATGTATTGTAGATCTGATATCTTTATTACAATAAATATATAATATATACTGTATATCTGAAATTATCATAAAAATAATAAAAAATCTAATTAACTCAACAGTTCAAATTGTCATTTTTTTCTTTCAAATTCTAATTGAACATAAAATCCCATTTTTCATATGCTTTTGATTTTGTACATCTAAATGCCTACTTCTGTTTTGTATATCCCAAACAGGTTTTCTATTTTATGCTTTAGAAAGGGAAATATTTTACTAGAAAAAATTGAATCTATGTTGTTCATTCATATGTTAATATGAAAGTCCCTGGTTTACTCTGTTTCGAAATATTTCACAATCCCAGGAGTCATTGTTTCTAAGTAATTGTTTCTGAAAAACAAAGGCATTTATTACTATTCATAAAACTTGTTTGGGGGGAAATTTTAGTTAAAGGAATAACATTTAATGAGCCAAGTAAATAACGAGGTAAAGTGAGATGAATTTGAAGGAAACATATGCTCTTTATATGAAGACATTAAACTCAGATCTTTGGTACGTCGAGAGAAAGGCTGGAAAGAAGTCACCTATTAATTCCAGTGGGAAGCACCTTGGAAAATATTTCTCCTTTGCTCAACCATGTGCCACGGCAATATTCAAAGCAGTTGCTTCCCAACACAGTGGCTCTGTTTACTGCTCTGAGCTAGGCGGCATTCACATCGCTGTGTTAGCATCTGGAAGCTCAAGAGAGCATGAAGACAGCGAGGGAAGAGTCAAGTGGTGGAACACGAACGCACATGAGCTGGGAGCAAAAATAAAGGCTGAGCTGCTAAAAGGAAAGGAAGCAACTCATTTAAAAACCTCCGATACACCTGTTTATTGCCTAAATGCTTTGACTTTTTAAACAGGCATGCACAATAGAAATATAAAAAACACGAAAGAATGGAAGTACGATGTATTTGAAAATGTGAAAACAAAAAAGAATAAAATTATTTTTGTGTGTGCCTTTTAGAACTTAATATGTTCTCTAAAAACTTAAACTGCCCCACAAGTTTATATAGTAAACATATATTTTGTGAAATAAGATGCTTTCTTTCCCTTGTCTGGAGAGAAGTAGGATACTGTAATCTTTATCCCCTTGCAGATACATTTGTATCTATTAAAATGTTAACAGTTCCTAAGACTACCTTCACTAAACAAGAACTAGTAATAACTAAATGAATGCCCGATCTACCTTGAAATTGCACATTTTAAATGTGCTACAACTATATAAAAGAATAAAATAGCAGTAGTGTAAGGCTGTTTTGGATATGCACTTATTTTTCAAAGTTTCACAGAAAAAAAATAGTAGAAATACCTTGTAAATAACTCCATTCCCCTCAACACGCAGATACAGAAACAGTGATAGATTCCAGCTAAGTTAGGATATTCTGGCTAAGGGGCACGCGGGACAGAGGGGGACAGAGGAATGTTGATGTGTCCAGCTATAATTGTGCACTGGTCCATTTTCTCTTTCAATTCTGTTGGGGTTTGCCTCACGCACTTTGAAGCTGCTTTGTTAGGAGCAGACTCATTTAAGATTGTTATGCCTTCCAGGCAAATTGGCTCTTGTATAATATATATTGTCTCATTTTCTCATTGACATTTTTATTTTCCTGATCTCTACTGTGATGTGAAAGTTACCACTGCAGTTTTCTTTGATTAGTGTTTACATGAGATATCTTTTTGTTCCTTTATGTCCAACACCTATATCATCGCATTTGAAATTAATTTCTAAAAGACAGAATATTGGGGGATGATGGTTCTGCTTTTCTCTCGTTTTACATTCTGTTGCTTGTTTGTATCCATTTGGATAATCGTTGTCTTTTAATCAGTGTGTTTCTGCCACATGTATGTTATAGATTTGTTGATATATTTGGATCTAGGTCTACTGTTTTAATACTTGTCTTTTCTCTATTTATTCTAGTTCTTATTCCCCTGTTTATGCTTTCCTGCTTTTTGGGGGGTGGGGCTGGCTGTTTGACATATTTTGGTATTTTATTTTATTTACTGATTGATTACATATCTTTGCATAATTTTTATTGTTAACTTTAAACATTGCAGTATACAGTTTCCCCTTACTAAAGGTTCTCCGTAAGTGCACACTGCAACTTTAAATGAAATGACATATAATTAATTTTGTGATAAGCTCGTTGATATAAAAAGGAGTTTAGTTTCTGTGGCATATTTCTGGTTATGAAAACATCACAAAACTTCTAAATAAAGACTCAAAACATTTCTAATGTTAAATATTGAAATAATGCAAGCTACATACGCATTTAAAGAAGATTCATATAACAAGCAGGTTAATTATTTACCAATTTCTGTTGAACCACTGAGTGACAGAAGTCATAGTGGTGGTAGATGAAATTACAAGAATAACTGTTTGCAAATTAAAATTTTAAGGAGCACTTTTTATCACCGGGTAGGTCAAACACAAACAGTGTAACAAATACAGCTGGCTGAGCACTTTGGCAGGACACTGTGTATTGTCATGCATCTGTGTCATAGCTAACACGCACTTTGCAACTGTTTATTTTACAATAAATTGTATCCATTTGTTTATCCATTTGCCGATATGTTTCCTCCAGGACAGGGTCACAAGTGGCCAGAGCCCATCCTGGCAGCTCAGGGCCAAGACAGGAGCCAACTCTGGACAGGATGGCCCTCTGTTGCAATGTGCACTCAGACACACATCGCACTGAGGAAGAAGTAGACGCATTTATTAATGCATCTTTGTATTGTGAGAGAAAGTCGGAGTATCCAGAGAAAACCCACACAGACATGGGAAAAACGTGCAAATTCCACACAGTGTCCCTGGCTGGGAAGAGATTTCTGTTTTTTCATCAATCAAACAACATTGAGCAAAAAGATGTTATTCAAGGACTTGCTTTGATTAACTTTACACAGTCTGTTTAGAATGAGTATTTTACCACATAACGTGGAATTTATAAATCGTATGACTGTAAGCACTGTAATCGCTCTTTTTTATAATATAGTTTACCTATGGATTACAAATACATACATAAAAAAGATATCGGACAATGTTAAAATTTTTTTTACAGTCATAAAATATATTTTTAAGGATGCTTCATTAGAATGGGCTTTCGTGTTTACCGACCCAGAGTTGCCATGTCTATGGACCCTCTTCCATTCCCATGGGTCTATTTCTACTAGTGTCAATATTGTCCCTCTGAACAATTTCCTCCAGCAATTCTTTTGGAAAATGTCTGCTCCAAACGAATTCTTTTCGTTTTTTTTTTCAGTTGAGACTCTTCATTTCACATTTTCTCTAAAGGTTATTCCCTTTGGATATTTTTCTGCTTTGATTATTATTTTTTCTTTCAGTATTTTAGCAATTTATTCCACTTCCTTGTGGCCTTCATGAGTTTTGATGAAATATCTACAATCCTTTGAATCATTGTCTCCGTACAGATAATGCTTTAGTTTCTTTGGTTGTTTCCAAGATTTTTTTTTTTTAATTTAAACTAATTGATTATGACATGACTGTGTGTATTTCTTTTGAGTTTACCTCATTTCAGGTTTTTGAGCTTCTTGAATCTGTAGATATAGATTTTTCCAAACTTAGGACTTGTTTTAGTTATTTTTTTCTATTTCCATAGTTTGTTATATTTTTTTCTTTTCAGTTTACTTTAATTTTTAATTTTTTTTTTATTGTTTGGGATTCATTGAAGGTACAAAGATTTAGGTTACAATGATGCATTTGTTAGGTAAAGTCCCTCTTACAAGTGTGTCCGTCACCCACAAAGTGTGCCATACCCTGTGACTCCCCACCTCTCTTCCCTAACCCCTCTCCCCATCCCTCATTCTCCTACTCCCCACATTGTATTAGATCATCAACTGTCTTCATATTAAAATTGAGTACATTGGATTCTTGTTTCTGCATTCTTGTGATGCTTTACTAAACTGAATTTTTTTTTCACTTTTTAAAAAAATCTTCATTGTTTGGATTAGATCATTTCTATTGCTATATTTTCCTGTCCTTTCCTCTGTCATATCTAAAGTGCCAGAGAACTAGTTCTGTGTGATTTTTGGATGGGGCTGGGTTTGAACCCGCCACTTCCAGTATTTGGGCCTGGCGCCCTACTCCTTTGAGCCACAGGTGCCACCCTCCTGTGTGATTTTTAAAAATGTGTTTTTGTATTTGTTTCTTATGTATATTTAATTCTTTTCTAAGTCTATTTTTTTATGTCTTTCGAGAGTGTTCACCAGCTTTTATTAAAACATTTGTACAAAAGCAGCTTTAAAGTCTTGGCCAGTTAATTTCCTATCTGTTCTATTTTGGCTTTTGGCTCTTCCTTCCTGTGACATGTCCCTTGAGATTTTTATGGTCCTTCATCTGCTCAATGGTGTTGAATTGTACATTGGACATTTTGGATATTATTATACATTATGATACCTCTGATTTTATTTAATTCTCATGGAAAAGGTTGATTTTTTTTTTCTTTTGGCATGCAGTTTAGCTGTTTAGGTTCAGGCCACAAATTTCAACCCACCTTCTACACCAACTTTTACAGATTGTGGTTCCAATATCAGTTCAGTTTTTTTTGTTTTTTGTCAGGGCTGGGTTTAAACCCACCACCTCTGGCATATGGGGCTGGTGCCCTACTGCCCCATCAGTTCATATTCCTGTTTACACAGGCTGTTTGTGCTCATTACTCAGTGATTCTGAGACCTGAGTGTTAATTATCCCTACTCTGTCGTACATTTCTGCAAAGCCTCCAACATTCAGAGTCAAGTTTGGGATTCAGGGAGAGAGAGAAACCAACAGAAATTCAATGTATTTGCTCCATTCTTGTGGTATCGGAGAAGGTGTCTCCTCCTCTGGGTTATGGCTTTTGAAGCCTCCTATAACCCTGAAGCCTCTGCCAACATTGCTAAAAGATGACTTCCTGGCTGGGGTATAAGACATCACAGAGAAGGAACGCAAGTAATGGCGCGTCCATTCTGCATTTTCTTCCTAGCCTGCTACTCAACCAGCACTAGCAGTTTTCTCCTGGGGTTTTAATTATCCATGTTCATATCTGCTTCAGAATTTTGGATTGTTTTACATTCTGGCGAGGGAATATCATTAGGGAGGGCAATGGTAAAGTTACTGTTGGATCTGGAACATTTAACATTTGTTTGTTAACCTGACTGCTTTTACTTACTTTTCAGAGCCCTGAAATAGATGATCCCTACATTCTGTCCTGATTTCTTCAGTAAGAAACACTGGGTGGAATGTGCTTATTTTAATCCCACCCTGATGTAGGCAAGTATAGATAATTCAGATCTTCCTTTTGTTTTTAATATAATAGTGAGCGTTGTATTCTAACTAATACATGATGTCAAATTCCATGATACCTGCATAGTATTGGCAATATTTTCCCTCTAATTATTAACCAGTGCACAAAACTATTTCTAGGTCAGCCCATGGGATTCTTAGTCAGCCCATGGCTATCTGAGCCTATCTGAGTCCAGTTAGGTTACTGATCTCCTGTCATGTTTTCTTGGTTTTCTGTTAAATTTTGGCATAGCTAGATATTTTTTTTCTTCTTCATCAATCACTGGATGGTCATAGCCGTTTTCATTTCCATGTTATGTCTACCAGTCTGTGTTTGTAAATTTCCCAATTAAGAATTCATTATTACAAGATGGAGGTAAAGTGCCTCACTGTATCTTTTTTTTTTTAGTAGGACTGCTCAAAGACTATATTAGTTTATGAGTGGATTTTTTTGTTTTGTTTTGTTTTTTAATTTTCTAGGTAACTGTCAGTTTTAGGTAACTTCTCAAGTTGAGTGAACAGAAATTCAGAAATGAATAGAAATTTCTTGGTCAGAAATTTCTACTTAGCATTTCAAGTTGGCTTTATCATCATTAGAATCGTCAACTCTTACACTGCACAACGTTTGTGTCAGGTAAATCTTCATATTTCACGAATGATAACCCTGTTAATCTTCATGATTAAGAAGACTAATCCATAAGGTAGGCACTACAGATAAAATTCTATTGATTTTGACACTGAAGTAACTAAAGCATAAGCCCATGTTTATAGAACTAGTAAAGAGTAGGACCGAGGGATATGGACTCCCAGTTTTTTGTCTTAATGTGTTTTCTTTCCTCCCCTTTATGACTGGAATATTTTTTTTTCCTTAGAAGGTAAATTTTGTTTATCTGAGAGTGTGATTTTCATAGTAGTTTAGTTTTCTTCAGGCTGCTTCCTTCACAATTGTCACTCTTGGTGTTGTGATGTATTCCACTTGGTCTCATTTCTCACCACTAACAACCTGTTAAATATTGTCAATTTTTTGAATCTGGAAATTGAGTTTTCACTCCAGGAAGTATTTCTTTGATCCTTCAGTAGCAACTCCTTGAAGAGCCTCCTATTTTAAATTAATAGTTTCATCTGTTCCTATTTAACACGTCTTTAGTATTGTTCAGCATGATCTTGCTTTTTCATAATACTAATCTGTCTTATGTTCCACAGTTCTAGGTCAGTGAGTTAGACTGCCTAAGATTAGGGCATATAAGCAAATGGGAAAAATACCTGTATGAGAAGCCCAGCGTTACAGGGGCTGGGAACTGGCTGCCTCTGAGTTGAGATGCACAGAAGAAGCTGCTCCTTAAAATCCCAGTTTGGATATAAGAGATTTCCTGCATGGCTCCTTAGCGAGTGAATAATTAGGAATGTCAGTGCTAAGTTTCTCTGGGTACAAATCACAGCAGGATTGGAAATTGGCTCTTTAGATCCCTAAAGAGGACAATACAAGTGGACCATTAATTTTCCATAAAATGTACAAGTCTCCTTGTAAAAGTAAGCCTTTTGGTGGTTGTCTTTCCACTTTTCTTATCATGATACAGAATGAGAAATATCCTCTCAAATTCACATAAAATATAGCCCATAAGCATACTCCTTAAGCTTAAGGTGACCAGACGTCCCGCTTTTGGCGGGACAGTCCAGATTTTTAACAATTTGTCCTGTGTCCTGCAGCATTTCAAAAAAGTCCTGATTTTTGGAAAGAATGCATGACAAGCTAGGGAATGGCGGGAGAATGGGAAGGGAATATACGTTTTTTGTCTGCCATGTGGCTATTTCACCAGGATATGAGTTTTATATTATTTTTGTGGGCGGCGCATGTGGCTCAAAGAGTAAGGCGCCGGACCCATATGTCGGAGGTGGCAGGTTCAAACCCAGCCCCGGCCAAAAAAAATGGAAAAAAAACCAAAAAGGATATGAGT
>CAUYTI010086118.1:0-15335 GCA_963575145.1 Galago senegalensis | reverse complement strand
CAGGCGCCCGCCACAACGCCCAGCTATTTTTTGGTTGCAGCCATCATTGTTGTTTGGCGGGTCCGGGCTGGGGATTCGAACCTGCCACCTTAGGTGTACGTGGCTGGCGCCTTAGCCGGTTGAGCTATAGGCGCCGAGCCAAGTGACTAGATTTTCAATAGAACCTTTTCGTCTCAAAAATTTCTTATAAAGAGGTGTATGTGATTTTGTGGAAATAAACTGACAAATAAAAAAAATGCATCTCATTCACCTAACCTACCAAACATCACAGCTTACTCTAGCCTACCTTACGCTCTCTCAGAACACTTACATTAGCCTAAGTTGGGCAAAATCATCCAACACAAAGTCTGTTTTATCATTGTTTTGAGTATCTCACATAATTTAATGAATATTGTACTGAAAATGAAAAACAATGGAAGTATGGGTACTCTGAGCACAGTTTCTACCAAATGTATATCACTTTTGCACCATGATAAATTAAAAAATAGGTGGAAGCGTCTGGAATGGGGCACCGTATTTATTTGGCTTACATATTTGTTCAAGATACTGAGCAAATAGGTTAAGCAAGTATTATGCCACCAGAGGGAGCTACTTGCCCCGTCTTTCTAGAATTAGTCATCAGGTGTCTTGGAACCAGCCGGGCCACCTGGTCCTAAGCAGGTGAGGGTGGTGGTGTGGGTGCTGCTCTTCTCAGTGCTGGTTAATGAAGCTGGCTGTCACTTTCTGGCCTCGCTCCCAGAGTTGTGCCCATAAATCAGAGGGCACCTCCTCTCTTTAGGATTTTTATTTCCTCAAAGGCATAGCTTCTGTAACTTGTGTTTTCCTTTCTTCCTTCTTTCCCTTTATAATTTAATTCCTTGTAACAGCGAAATGACTGGGAACAGATCTGTTTAGAACGTAATGGAGACACATTGCTGCTGTATTCCCAGCCAAAATACTGATGGGAATCTAATCATAAGAAAACCAGACCAGTGCCTGTAGCTCAGAGGCTAGGGTGCCAGCCACGTACACTGCAGCTGGTGGGTTCAAACCTGTCCTGGGCCTGCTAAAAACAACAATGCCAGCCGGGTGCTGTGGCATGTGCCTGCAGTCCCAGCTATTTGGGAGGCTGAGGCAAGAGAATCGCTTAAGCCCAAGAGTTGGAGGTTGCTGTGAGCTGTGATGCTATGGCACTCTACTGAGGGTAACAGTGAGACTCGGTCTGAAAAAAAAAGATTAGAAAAAAAAAAGAAAATCAGACCACTCTAAATTGAGGGAAATACTGCAAAATCATGGTCTAGAATCTTCAAGAAAGGTCATTGTCAATTACTCTAGGTTAATATAAACTAAAAATATATGACAAATGCAATCCATGATCCACAGTGAACCCTGGATAAAAACAAAAACTATAGAGGAACATTATTGGCGCAATTGGGGACATTTGGTTATGAATTAGATAATAGTGTTATATAATGGTGTCTTTTTTTTTTTTTTTTTTGAGACAGAGTCTTACTTCATAGTTCTTGGTAGAGTGCCGTAGCATCACACCTCGAAGCAACCTCAAATTCTTAGACTCAAGCGATTCTCTTGCCTCAGCTTCCCAGGTAGCTGGGACTACAGGTGCCCACCACAACGCCTGGCTATTTTTAGAGGTCTTGCTCTGGCTCAGGCTGGTCTCAAACCTCTGAGCTCCGGCAATCCACCCAGCTTGGCCTCCCAGAGTGCTAAGATTACAGGCATGAGCCACCAAGCCCAGCCTCATGGTGTCTTGAGTGTGATTATAACTGTAGTTATGTTGGAGAATGGCCTCGTTTCCATATGTATATAAAAGTATTTAAGGTGGAGGACCTCTGCAGAGAGACAGGGAGAAAGCAAACTCAGCAAAAGGTTCACAGTTGGTAAACTGAGGGGAAGGGTATATGAGTGTTTATTAAACTCTTCTTGCAACTTCTCTGTAGTTTCAAGTTTTTGAAAATTAAAAGCTTAGAATGAAGTAGCATAATACCATTAGAGAGAGAGAGAAAGGAAGGAAGGAAGGAAATAACTGAAGGGTCTTAGGAACTTGGGTGATATGTGAGGTGCTAGTTTTCAAGGACACGGTGATGGTATCATCTCGGATTGGGGCACATAGAACTGTCCCATGGAATTTGTGGTCCCCTCAATATACGCAATGTGGTGAATGGCATTCAGAAAATGAAATAAAATCTAGTGGCCCTATTGAAGGCAAGAATGTGGATTAAAAATAATATGCAAGAAAAGAATTCCCCCAAAATGCTGTTTTTTGATGCTAGATGAAATGTATAAATTCATCTTTACTGATTTTTTTAGATTTCCACCAATGCTTCAAATTGTTGTATAGTTTTGGCCTGCATATTTGTTTTTATTGGAAATTTTTCTTCTTTATTTTTAATTTTCTTTTTTGGTAGAGATGGAGGTCTCATTATGTTGCCCAAGCTTGTCTCGAACTCCTGGGCTCAAGCCATCCTCCTATCTGGGCCTCCCAAAGTTTGGGGGTTATAGGCATGAGCCACTGTGCCCAGCCTTCTCATTGTCTCTTTAGTAGTTGTGAATCATTATCAACATGGACGTTAATTCATAATTAAACACATATAATAAATCTGTTAACCATGGACTAGAAAGTAATGAACTCAAAACCAGCCTGGAGCATCAACCCACTCCACGTGGGGAAGTGTTCATCATGAAGGACAGACAAGGGTCTCCCCAGGTATCCCGAGGTTTGGGGCACTCAGGGATAGAGGCAGCTGCCTATGGCCCTGGAAAATTGTGCAAACTCAGAAAAGTGAGAGCTTTCGTTCTCAGGGTGAAGGCACTGTTCCTCAGAAAACAGGTTCATGAGTACTCATAAGGTGTTAGTGGGAAGGCAGTGGTTTTAGAAACCATCTGGGAAATCTTCCTACCCCCACCCTACCCGTCTCCTGGAGAATCTCTGCGGAAAGGGGCGCTTGTTACTGATGGAGGGGTGTTCTTTCTCTTGAGAGACCGGTGCCTCCCTGAAAGGATAAAACCCAGGGGTGCACAGATTCTATGCTTTCTAGGGTCACTTTTTGTTTTGATCAGCAATTAAACTTCAACTCAATTGCATGTTTGGCATATTCAACCAAGGATTGTTTCTTTGTGACATGCTTTCATACATTTTATTTTTCCGTTTCAGGGAGAGTGGTGAATATCAGTAGTTTACAGGGTTTAAAAGCTCTTGAAAATTGCAGCGAAGATCTGCAGGAAAAGTTCCGATGTGAAACACTCACAGAAGGGGACCTAGTGGACCTCATGAAAAAGTTTGTGGAGGACACAAAAAATGAGGTGCATGAGAGGGAAGGCTGGCTCGACTCAGCTTATGGGGTGTCCAAGTTGGGGGTCACAGTCTTATCAAGAATCTTGGCCAAGCGTCTGGATGAGAAGAGAAAAGCCGACAGGATTCTGCTGAATGCATGCTGCCCCGGATGGGTGAAGACTGACATGGCTGGGGATTACGGCTCCAGGACTGTGGAAGAGGGGGCTGAGACCCCTGTCTACTTGGCCCTCCTGCCACCAGATGCAACTGAGCCTCAAGGCCAGCTGCTCCATGACAAAGTTGTGCAAAACTGGTGAATGTCTGCTTTGGAGCTTAAGGCTTAATAAACATGGGTGCAACAAATGAATGAATCCTGATGTTGTGGTTTGATTCTTGTCCTTGGGAAGGAATAGCCATTCAAATCTCCCTAGGAGAAAGGTATCTAGTCCTGGAATCTGGAGCTGAACGACTTTGATATATCAAGCTGTAAGTTAGCCTGAGAGGAAGAACGTAGTCTAACCTTTCAGTGGGCATCCAGATCACCTATGGTGCTGGTTAGAACTGATCACTGGGTCCAGCTCCAGGGTTTCCAGTTGTCTAGATCTGAGGAGGAACCAAAGACTCTGCCTATCTAACAAGTTCTCAGCTGATGGGACATTTGTTGTTCCTAGTTTGTTGATTTTGTAAGGATGATTTATCTTGTTTCCTTAGTGCTGCAACTTTTTTTTTTTTTTTGAGAGAATCTCACTTTGTCACTCTGGGTAGAGTGCCATGGTGTCACAGCTCACAGCAACCTCAAACTCTTGGGCACAAGTGATCCTTTTGCCTCAGCTACCTTAGTAGCTGGGACTACAGGCACTTGCCACAACACCGGGCTAAGTTTCTATTTTTAGTAGAGACAGGGTCTCGCTCTTGTTCAGGCTCAGCGGTTCTCAACCTGTGAGTTGCAACCCACAGGAACTGTATTAAAGAGCTGTGGCATTAGGAAGGTTGAGAACCACTGCTCAGGCTGGTCTTGAACCCCTGAGCTCAGGAAATCCTCGGCCTCCCAGAGTGCTAGGATTAAAGGTGTGAGCCAGTGCGTCCAACCCAGCTCTACATCTCTTTCTGTCTTGTTATATTTGAGCATCTTTTCATTGGTTCATTTTTTGTTTGTTTGTTTTCTTTTTTGAGACAGAGTCTCATTCTGTTGCCCTGAGTATATAGCTGTGGCATCAAAGCTCACAGCAACCTCAGACTCTTGGGCTCAAGTGATCCTCCTGCCTCAGCCTCTGGAGTCACTGGAAGAACTATAGGTACCTGCCATAACACCTGGCTAGTTTTTCTTTCTTTTTTTTTAGTAGAGATGGGGTTTGGCTCTTGCTGAGGCTGGTCTAGAACTCCTGAGCTCAGACAACTCACCTGCTCATTCACGGAGTACCTAGTCTTATATCAACTCTAGGCTAGAGCTGAAAATTTCTTTTTTTTTTTTTTTTACTTCTTCCTCCCCATGTAGCTGGGATCACAAGGTCCGGCTGTTTTTTGTTTTTTTTTGTTGTTGTTGTAGAGACAGGGTCTCACTCTGCCTCTTGCTGGTCGTCAGTTGGTCTCCAACTCTGCTGAGCTCAGGCGATCCATCCGCCTCGGCCTCCCACAGCGCTGGGACAACAGGCATGAGCCACACCCGGTGGAGCTGAAAATTTCTATACGACTTTCAGGGGATAAAATGAGGAGGGGTCACTACAGCTATCACAACCTTAATTAGCAGGTGGCACTGAGTGTGATGGCTGGGAACCCCAGCTGGGCCACCTGGTTGGGGCCAATGTCAGGCAGGGGCGCTCTACCTGACTTCCCCACCTCAAGGACTTGTCCTGCAGCTCTCAGGAAGCGGGAGGAAGCGGTGAGGGTTTGACTGGAAATACTCAGCTTTCTATAGTTGACATCAAGTTCTCCTTCCCGAGCTGGGCCTACACAAGGAACTCATCCCAGGAAGAAATGACCTCTTCTCCCCTGCCAACGACGGTCGGAAAGATGAGGCCTCTGGGGATGAATTACCGAGAGTCTCACGTCTTCTGTACCCCGAGCGTGTATGGAAGGGCTCGTTAGGTCTAACCCCCCCAAGAAGAGAGTTTGGGTGTGATCCCGATGGAAAGAACGGTGTGGTGTGAGCCAGGGGCCTCGGACCTTTCTCGGACCCCACGGTTCTCCTTTACTGTAATTCCAATGAACCTTCCTCGGACCCCACGGTTCTCTTTTACTGTAATTCCAAAACACTTACACAGGCTGAAGAAGAACGTAAGGACAACCTCGGGCAGGCAGTGACCAATGTCCATGTCCCTTCCTTTCGGATGCGCGGGGGGAGCCCAAAGTGAGGAGCGGATGCCACCCCGCCCACCTGTACTAGGCCTTCCCGGGAACTGCCGGGCGGCTAAGCGCCGTCCTCGGCTGGGAAGCTGAGGAAGACTCAGGCCCCAAGACTTCGGCAGCCGAGGAGCCAGAACAGCACCTACGCGCTGAGGCCCCGCCTCCCGGATCTGCCCCGCCCCTGCGCTCCGGGAACTCCGCGCTAAGCTCCGCCCCCAGATCGAGGACTCGGTGACTGCGCGCCGAGGGTGCACCTCCAGGCCCCGCCCTACGCACCGTGCCCCCGCCCTTGATCCCACCTCTATGCGTCAAGACCCAGCCTTCCAGAACCGCCCCGCGAGCCAAAGCTCCGCCTCCTTTCCCCGCCCCCCTTCCGAGCCGCGGCCGCCGGGTTCGGGCGCGGCGCTTACTCGGCTGTCCCGGCTCCCAGCCGCGCCACAGCCCGGTCCTGTTGTGTCTCCAGCACCGGGATAGGCTCCTCCGTGCCGCACGTGGACGCGCCGGACAAGAAGAGCCGCTGGCGCAGGTAAGTCGTGCCCGCGCCCCACACGGCATCCAGCCCTCGGCCGCCAGGCAAAGCTGGGGGTGCGGGCGTCCCCTCACCGCGGGCCCGTGAGTGGCTAGGAGGCGCGGGAGCCCTTCCTCGGTACGCAGGGCTCGGGCGGCGCCATAAGGGTGGTCCGGGGTGCAGGTGGATTTCCGGCGCGCAGCCAGGCCCGCGGCGCTCCCTGCTGCAGTGCGGGGGCGGCTCCGCCGAGGCGGCGCGTAGGCGTGGGGCGCCGGCGGAAGACCCCCGACGGCTGCCGGGTAGTTGGGTGGGGTTGCCTCCGGGTTACCCTAGGCTCCGCTTGGCTCCTGGTGGCGGACGATGTGCGGCCACGCCCTCGCCCAGCCGGGTGCGACCTCTGGTCCGGCAGGTGGAGGTCAGGAGGGTCACAGCCCCGCCATCCGCTGGCGGAGAACTCAGCCTTTGTTTGCTGGCGCGGTCCCCGTTGGGAAGGAGGCAAATGATGCAGATCTTTCAGAACCGAAGGCCTTCGTGTCAAGGGAAGACCCTCAAGCCTTCCAAACTGTCCCCAGGAGAAGGGATGAGCCGCAGTGCGCGCTCTGCCGGCCTGGCCTGGCCCCTCTGGCTGGCAGGATTCCCTGCTGCTGACCAAAACTATTACCCGTGGGTATTGTCACAAACTCGGGACACTGACCTTACATTTGGGAAACCTTTCTAGGGTTTTTTGAAAAGGTGATGGAAAACACCCCCGCCCCCAGCCTACTTCCATTATGTGTCTCAATTTCCAGTACAATTTAATTACCATTTTGAAAGAGCAGGTTCAAAATGTTGTGTCCTAGAGTTGACTAAGCCAGTTAGTGATGTGCGTTTCTGTGCTGTAGACTGTGGCTCATTGTCTTGTTTTGTTACTAATATTACATATCTGTTATCTATTGATAAATGTTCTTGCTCATGGGAGGGTTACTCTGTCTTCATTTTCATCTAACTCAGAAATGTTCCTTCATGTAAACATATTTACTGTGAACTTCTTTGAGATCTGGCAGTTGGTTTTCTTTTTTTTTTTTGAGACAGAGCCTCAAGCTGTCCCCCTGGGTAGAGTGCCATAGCATTACAGCTCACAGCAACCTCCAACTCCAGGGCTCAAGCGAGTCTCTTGCCTCCGCCTCCCAAGTAGCTGGGACCACAGGCGCCCGCCACAGCGCCTGGCTATTTTTTGGTTGCAGCCGTCATTGTTGTTTGGCGGGTCTGGGCTGGGGATTCGAACCCGCCACCTTAGGTGTACGTGGCTGGCGCCTTAGCCGGTTGAGCTATAGGCGCCGAGCCTGGCAGTTGGTTTTCATTCCAGTTGTTTTTCTTTTTTTAGAGACAGGGTCTCACTTTATCGCCCTCTGTAGAGTGCTGTGGCAGCATCACACAGCTCACAGCAACCTCCAACTCCTGGGCTTAGGTGATTCTCTTGCCTCAGCCTCCCAAGTAGCTGGGACTACAGGCACTAGCCACAACGCCCAGCTATTTTTTTGTTGCGGTTTGGCCAGGGCCGGGTTTGAACCCGCCACCCTCGTATATGGGGCTGGCGCCCTACTCACTGAGCCACAGGCGCCACCTCCACTTGTTTTTCTAAGCAATTAATGGATAAGGCGAGAGTTCTTGCTGACATTTTTGATTTTAGCAGGTAGGGGTATATCTGGTTGGATACACTTGTTTATATATAGATTACTGCTTTATGTGTCTAATTGTTTGTAGGCTATCTATCGGTTTTACTGAACTGTGGGATTACTCACAGAAAAGGTATCCAGGAAAGATTGCAAGATCATTGGCAAAATCATCTTGTTATTTAAGGACTCTTAGTTATTTAAGGACTAAACTATTAATTTTACCACTAGCATAATGTAGCAGAGGCCCAGTAGTGTCTCACTGACCTGGGCTGGAATCTGGTTCTGCCAGGTGCTATATGTGACCTGGGCAGTTTTCCAATGGCCTGGTCTCCAGTATTCTCATCTTGGGGCTGATAATTCTACTTCACAGGACTACTGTGCATTGCATGAGAGAGATGCATGCATTCGTGGTGAATTTGCCAAACTCACTTTGAAAATTGGCTTGGTAGTGTAAGATGCTATGCTTCTTTTTTTTTTGAAACAAAGGAACTTGCTTTAATGACTATTTCCAAGCTTCTCATTGGTGCTGTTAGTTAAGCCAAGTAATACTTTTTTCTTTTTTTTTTTTGAGACGGAGCCTCAAGCTGTCCCCCTGGGTAGAGTGCCGTGGCATTACAGCTCACAGCAACCTCCAACTCCTGGGCTCAAGCGAGTCTCTTGCCTCCGCCTCCCAAGTAGCTGGGACCACAGGGGCCCGCCACAATGCCCGGCTGTTTTTTGGTTGCAGCCGTCATTGTTGTTTGGCGGGTCTGGGCTGGGGATTCGAACCCCACCACCTTAGGTGTATGTGGCTGGTGCCTTAGCAGGTTGAGCTATAGGCGCCGAGCCAGTAATACTTTTTTCATATGACCGACCATAATAGTGAACCACTTCAATTACCTGCTCTTGCCAGGCTGGCACCCTCCTTGTCATGAGCAGTGGTGTCCTTTGCCACCCCACCTCCTAAGCACACACCTTATCACTGACGCATTCTCTTCCTGGTAACCCTAGCTACCCACACCTGTGGACTTTGAGGACGCCTCTGTTGGTAGTTGAGTTTCTTCTTGCCAGTATCAGACTCTGTCACTGTATGTGCCACATTAAATTGACATTTTGTATTTATATTTCCTTCTAGGAGCTATGAGGGTAGTAACCCTATTTTATTCATGTTTCTTTCCTCAGTTCTTAGACACTTAATAGAGTAAATGGACTATGTATGGAGTATTTCAGTGGTTCAGAGATGGTAGATTTGGGGCCTGTAAATTTTCTGAAAAAAAAAAAATGACAGACTGTTTGGATATTCCAACTTCTTAGTCTTTACTAGGCAAAAGGAGCAGACTACTGCCTCTTGTTATCATCTTTTCCATGAGATTTTCAAAAGCCCGCAGGCTGTTACTTTAGAAAAAAAGGGACAGGCCTTCCTAAGAATGAGCAGGAGTCTTGCTTTGTGGGTATGCATGCACAGCACATTGTATTTCTTTTTTTTTTTTTTTTTGAGACAGAGCCTCAAGTATTCCCCCTGGGTAGAGTGCCATGGCATTACAGCTCACAGCAACCTCCAACTCCTGGGCTCAAGCGAGTCTCTTGCCTCTGCCTCCCAAGTAGCTGGGACCACAGGCGCCCGCCACAACACCCGGCTATTTTTTTTTTTTTGGTTGCAGCCATCATTGTTGTTTGGCGGGTCCGGGCTGGGGATTCGAACCCGCCACCTTAGGTGTACGTGGCTGGCGCCTTAGCCGGTTGAGCTATAGGCGCCAAGCCAGAAAAGATAATCTTACTGAACTCCACACTAAGACCAAATGCGTTGACTCTGCCCAAGATTGGCTCTGCCTTAGCACCACTGGTCTGGCTTAAAGCTCCTCAAAGTCAGGGATGTGTCTGTCTTTCTCCTGGCTATCCTCAGTGTTAGTACAGAGCCTGGTCCAAGAACTGCGAAATAAGTATTTTTTAAATTTATTTCAGATTAATATGAGGGTACAAATGATTAGTTTACAATGTTTGTGTTTGTTAGGTAAGGTTCCTGTTGCAGTTATATGTCCCATGCCCAGGAGGTATGCCACATACCCTTACATTGTGCCTATTAGGTGAGAGCACACCAATTCCCCGCCCCCATTCCCCCACATCTGAATTAAATGGAGTTTTTCTCTTGTGTAGGCAGGTATTAGTTCATCTACTGGATCATAGTAGTATTGAGTTCATTGGATACTTGCTTTTTCATTCTTGTGATACGTTACTAAAGAGAATATTCTCCAACTCTATCCAGGTTAATATAAAAGATATAACGCCTCCATCTTTTTATGGCTAAATAGTATTCCATGGTACTATACATACCATAGTTTGTTAATCTATTCCCAGGTTGATAGGCACTTTGGTTGTTTTCACATCTTGGCAATTGTAAATTGAGCTACAATAAACAATCTAGTGCAAATGTTCTTAGGATAAAATGATATTTTTCCTCTGTGTAGATACCTAATAATAGGATTGCAAGATAAAATGAAAGATCTATTTTGAGTTCTTTGAAGATTCCCCATACTTCTTTCCAAAGAGGCTGTATCAGAATTTGCAATCCCACCAACAGTGTAAGAGTGTTTCCTTTTCTCCACGTCTGCACCAGCATCTGCAGCTTTGGGAATTTGTGATGTGAGTTATTCTCACTGGGGTTAGGTGATATCTCAGGGTGGTTTTTAATTTGGATTTCTCTGATGATTAGGGATGATGACCTTTTTTCCATATGTTTATTGGCCATTTGTCTGACTTCTTCAGAAGAAATTCTGTTCATGTCTCTGGCCCAGTGATAGATGGGATTGTTATAAGTATTTGTTGAATGGGTGAATCTATTGGAATTAATAATTTAATTAAAGAAAAATGTGTATTTATGTTTCTGTCTTGATGATCTTCTTTGCTATTACATGGTTTCTATTTAATAACATTTAGAATCATAAAATGTTACATTTAATCTAATTGTCTTACATTGCAGATGAGAAAACTAAGGCCTTACCTGGCAAGAGAGTGATTCTTCACCAGGAACATTGGTTCAGTGACTACCATTCAGAAGGCTCTTTTCACTCTACCATATCTTGCTGTGGTTTGAGATGATCACAGTAATAAATGCAGATTTATTATAAATCCATATTTATATGACTGACAAAATTTATGTGTCTATTTCATCATCTTTTTTTGCAACAGTAATTGTTGCAGCTGAACTTTGTATTAAGTATTAAAATACATGCCATGTCATTTAAACATATAACAATGATCAAATGATTTTGTGTTAATTACACAAGCAGAGAAAGCTGTGACAAATAATGGTGGATAGTTTAAACAAGGGTCAAGAAATTTTACAGCTGTTGATAATGATCATGAAGTAATTTTTTTCTTACCCTGAAAAATTTTTCACTGCAAATAACAGGAAATGACTCAAATCATAGATAATATCAAACTAGAAGCAGAAACTAAACAACCAATAAACTAAATAAGATAATGCTACACCTCAGAATGCTATAATTTAAATAAGATAATGCTATACCTCAGAATGCTGTAATTTAAATCATATTAAAAAAGATATCCTTAGAAGAACTTGGATAAGGAGCTATAGGGTTTCAATGTTAATCTGAAATCTGAAACATTTCCTCCAATTCATAAATTTTCTTTAGTTCCATTTCACTATGCTGGAAATGGCCTTTAAATGAACATTTATTGAGAATTCACATGCTGACATATATATCACATAAGATAAACTTGAGAGTCTTTAAAGAACAAGTTTCAAAGAGTGCAAGGCAGTCATTTAAAAGTTATGCATTCAGGATGAAATTATTGAATTAGCATGTAATTAGTAATTTTAATATTTTCACTTTTCTGCAATAGTTTGTTTAAGCAGAATGCTATTCTTATAAATAAATTAAACTATGAAAAGAAATTCCTAAGCTAAATTTTATGATTAAATTTATATTTACACAGATTATATAACATACATTACATCATATTATATAACATTATGTAAGAATATATACCCAAGTAATGTTATGTGTTATATAAATTCATATTTATATATTATTTCAAAATGTCAAATACAGACAGATAAATAAAAAAACCCCAGGAAACACAAGGGATAAAACAGATAAAACCAAATTCCCCATCTTGGAATAAGTGTATAGACATTCCCAAGAATTTCAAGCCACGAATTTTGTAACAACATAACAGTTGATATTCATGGACTCTGTCTTTCTTCATGATTCACCTACTTCTAAAATGTATTCATAACCCCCAAATTAATACTGGTACCCTATTGGACTTTTTGTGGAAACATGCAGAATAGTAAAAACTTTGAGTTGTCAAAGCACCAGGGGAAGTTGAAGAAGGTAACTCTCATGGGTTTTTTGGTTTGTTTTACATTTTTGTGCTTTTTTGCAATTGTGCTGCTTAAATTGTCCACTGAGAATAGTGCTTAAATGCTGTCTAGAGTTCTTAAGCTCAAGAAAGCTGTGAGGTGTGTTATGGAGAAATTACATGTGTTAGATAAACTTCCTTCAGGCTTGAATTATAGTTATGTTGGCCATGGGTTCTGTGTTTATAAATCAACAATATATATTAAATAAGATGTCTTTAAACAAACTCACACTTAAAATAATCTTACATATTGGTTATCAAAAAAATGGTATTACCAAAGGCTTGTAGATACCGAACTCTAGGAGCAATGATTCAGTATTTGCCAATTTAGTATTCATGCTGACTTTGTATAAAATAACTGTCACCCTTAATGAGAAACTAAGACAAAATTCAGAAAGACACAATTTGATTTGCCTAATTTCTTTACTTTCTTTATTATTTTGTTTTAGAAATATAAAAAGAAACAATAGAAGAAATAAAAATAAATACACTTTGTTTTCTCAACATTAGTTATATGAAACTTTCTAAGTCTCTAAGGATTTAGGGAGATGACAATAAAATTAGATGCCATGTCCTATGAACCTCTTGGGTCCTTCATGATCCCCAGCTTGGGGTGGAATACATAATAAAAAGAGATTTTGCTGACGGATATTGACAGATAGACATTATATTCCAGTTCCATAAATTCTTTTTTTTTCTTATTAAATTATAGCTGTGTATATTAATGCAGTCATGGGATACAATGTGCTGGTTTTATATACAATTTGAAATATTTTCATCAGACTGGTTAACATAGCCTTCATGGCATTTTCTTAGTTATTGTGTTAAGACATTTATATTCTACATTTAGAAAGTTTCACATGTACCCTTGTAAGATGCAGCATAGGCGTGGTCCCACCAATCATCCTCCCTCCACCCATTCTCCCCCATACCCTCCCCTCCCTCTCCCCTTTCCCCACATTGTTGAATTATAATTGAGTTATAGCTTTCATATGAAAGCTATAAATTAGTTTCATAGTAGGGCTGAGTACACTGAATACTTTTTCTTCCATTCTTGAGATACTTTGCTAAGAAGGATATGTTCCAGCTCCATTCATGTAAACATGAAGAAGGTAAAGTCTCCATCTTTTGTTAAAGCTGCATAATACTCCATGGTGTACATATACCACAATTTATTGATCCATTTGTGGGTTGATGGGTACTTGGGCTTCTTCCATGATTTAGCAATTATGAATTGGGCTGCAATAAACATTCTGGTACAAATATCTTTGTTGTAGTATGATTTCTGATCTTCTGAATATATACCTAGTAGA
The DNA here is from genome assembly GCA_963575145.1 of Galago senegalensis. Taxonomy (NCBI): domain Eukaryota; kingdom Metazoa; phylum Chordata; class Mammalia; order Primates; family Galagidae; genus Galago; species Galago senegalensis. The sequence goes on along the minus strand of CAUYTI010086118.1, from coordinate 1,880 downwards.
GGACTTGTAGGATCAAATGGCTGGTCTATTTTTAGTTCTAAGTGTTCTCCAGATGTCTTTCCAAAAGGAATGTATTAGTTTGCATTCCCATCAGCAGTGTAGAAGTGTTCCCTTTTCTCCACATCCATGCCAGCATCTCAGGTTTTGGGATTTTGTGATGTGGGCTAATCTTACTAGAGTTTGATGATATCTCAAAGTAGTTTTGATTTGCATTTCTCTGATGATTAATGACAATGAGCATTTTTTCATATGTCTGTAGGCCGTGTGCCTGTCTTCTTCAGAGATGTTTCTCTTCAAGTCCCTTGCCCACCCTGAGAGGGGATCACTTGTTCTTTTCTTGCTAATATGCTTAAGTTCTCTGTGGATTCTGGTTATTAAACTTTGTTGGAGATATAACCTGCAAATATCTTCTCCCATTCTGAGGGCTGTCTGCTTGCTTTACTTACTGTGTTCTTGGCTGTGCAGAAGCTTTTTAGTTTGATCAGGTCCCAGTAGTGTATTTTTAATGTTGTTTCAATTGCCTGAGGGGTCCTCCTCATAAAATGTTTGCCCAGGCTGATTTCTTCAAGTGTTTTCCCTACACTTTCTTCTACTACTTTTATAGTTTCATGTCTTAAGTTTAAATCTTTAATCTAGTGAGAGTCTATCTTAGTTAATTGTGAAAGGTGTGGGTCCAGTTTCAGTCTTCTACAGGTTGCCAGCCAGTTTGCCCAGCACCATTTGTTAAATAAGGAATCTTTTCCCCACTCAATGTTTTTAATTGGCGTGTCACAGATCATGTAATGGTAAGTAGCTGGGTTCATCTCTTGGTTCTCTATTCTGTTCCATACATCTACCTCTCTGTTTTTGTGCCAGTACCATGCTGTTTTGATCACTATCAATTTATAGTATAATCAGAGGTCTGGTAGCATGATTCCTCCTGCTTTGTTTTTATTTCTGGCTTGGCTATTCAAGGCTTTTTCTGATCACACATAAAATGAAGTATTATTTTTTTGAGATCTTTAAAGTATGATAGTGGGGCTTTAATAGGGATTGCATTAAAATTATATATTGCTTTGGGTAGTATGGATATTTTAACAATGTTGATTCTTCCCAGCCATGAGCATGGTATGTTTTTCCGTTTGTTAACATTTTCAGCTATTTCTTTTCTTAGAGTTTCATAGTTCTCTTTATAGAGATCTTTCATATCCTTTGTTAGGTAAACTCCCAAATATTTCATCTTTTTTGGCACTACTGTGAACAGAATGGAGTCCTTGACTGTTTTTTCAGCTTGACTGTTGTTGGTATATATAAAGGCTACTGATTTATGAGTGTTGATTTTATAACCTGAGACACTGCTGTATTCCTTGATCATTTCTAAGAGTTTTGTAGTAAAATCCCTGGTGTTTTCCAGATATACAATCATATCTGCAAAGAGTGAAAGTTTTATCTCTTCTGATCCTATATGGATACACTTGATTGCCTTTTCTTCCCCAATTGCAATGGCTAAAACTTCCATTACAATGTTAAAGAGCAGTGGAGACAATGGGCAACCTTGTCTGGTTCCTGATCTGAGTGGAAATGATTTCAATTTAACTCCATTCAATACAATATTGGCTGTGGGTTTGCTGTCGATGGTCTCTATTAGTTTAAGAAATGTCCCTTCTATACCAATTTTCTTAAGTGTTCTGATCATGAAGGGATGCTAGACATTATCAAAAGCCTTTTCTGCATCAATTGAGAGAATCATATGGTCTTTGTTTTTTAATTTGTTTATGTGCTGAATTATATTTATAGATTTACGTATATTGAACCAGCCTTGAGACCCTGGGATAAAACCTACTTGGTCGTGGTGTATAATTTGTTAGATGTATTGCTGGATTCTGTTTGTTAGGATCTTG
>CAUYTI010086113.1:0-19010 GCA_963575145.1 Galago senegalensis | reverse complement strand
AACAACAATGACGGCTGCAACCAAAAAATAGCCGGGCGTTGTGGCGGGCGCCTGTGGTCCCAGCTACTTGGGAGGCTGAGGCAAGAGACTCGCTTGAGCCAAGGAGTTGGAGGTTGCTGTGAGCTGTAATGCCACAGCACTCTACCCAGGGGGACAGCTTGAGGCTCTGTCTCAAAAAAAAAAAAAAAAAAAAAGAATTCTGTGTATGTTATTGGTTTAATTTACATATACTACAAATTTATAGTTTTATTTTTCCCATATAATATTTGTAACATGTAGCTATAACTTCTTGAATGCTTATTTAATCATTTATTATTTATTAAGAAAGTAATTATACTTTGGAAGATAATATTGAATGAATTATTCCACATTATATCTCGTGTAAAACATATACACTTGAATAGAATATGTAGAGGAAAAGTCAAAAAAATTATACACTCAATACCTTCTAAATAAATATCCAGCCAAGAAATACGTGATCATAGAATTAATGATTTTAGAAAAAATAATTGAGGAAAAGTCGCAAGTGAGATACTGACTTTTGATTCTTAGTAATTCTTATTTGTTCTCTTTTTGTTATAGTAGAGAAATAACTGTGACAAAGTACATGTAGATTTAACAGAATTTTCAGAGTCACTGTATTCAGGTTGCCCACCAGGAAAAGTTGACAATAGTGTGGTGAAGTTTTTCTTAGGCATCTCTCCCAATATTTCACTCATTCCTGGGTAAATAAAGAACTTAACGACACCAGATTTGTTTATCACCTTGAAATTTTCTTCCCTGAAGGAATTAAAAGGGTACTTTTAAGTAACTGCAGTTATACATGAGGCTTTTCAACAGTATTGGAAAAGAATGAGAGAATTGTGCAGCCCTCGGCTCCTTCGTGTGACGGGACTGTGCTTCACAAGGACTTTGTGACGGCAAAGGAAGGCGAGTCATTCGCTGGGCTTTAGTTTGTATTCCTTCATTCTGTACATTGCCTTCTCAGAAGTTTGACTTTTTTTTTTTTGAAATTCAGCTTTTAAAAAGTTTATCAACCTAGAAATCATCCATGTTCTCCTTTATTTTTTTATGCCATCTTAAACTCCCAAGTCCACAACAACAGAAAAAGACCAGGATCCATGCCTGCGTGCAGCACGTGCATTTCCTTACCACTGGCTCAGCACCTGTGGCTCAAGTGGCTAAGGCGCCAGCCACATACACCTGAGCTGACAGGTTCGAATCCAGCCCAGACCCGCCAAACAACAATGATGGCTGCAACCAAAAAATAACCTGGCATTGTGGCAGGCGCCTGTGGTCCCAGCTACTTGGGAGGTGGAGGCAGGAGACTCACTTGAGCCCAGGAGTTGGAGGTTGCTGTGAGCTGTGATGGCACAGCACTCTACCCAGGGTGACAGCTTGAGGCTCTGTCTCCAAACAAAAAAGACTGAATTCATCTCCTTACCACTGACTGTGTATTTCAGCAGTGTTTGACTTGGATAAAGGAAATAATAAAAAACAACAGATTCTGCAGTATTGCAATCTGGATCCTTAGATGCTAGAACCTTGATGTCCCTCATTTTATGGTTCCTGCAAACTCCATCCTTGCAGACACTTGAAGTTGTAGTGTATTTTGACAGTTACAAAGATTGGTTCAACCTGTCCTATAAAACTGCCATATTCAAAGTGTGTTTTAACTTTTTTTTTTTGCAGTTTTTGGTGAGGGCTGGGTTTGAACCCGCCACCTCCGGCATATGGGGCGGGCACCCTACTCCTTTGAGCCACAAGCACCGCCCATGTTTCAACTTTTTTAAGTATCTTCTTTGATTCATTTGATATATTTCAGAATTGCTTTTGTAACTTTCTTATTGTCATGATTTTTTTTGCAGATTCTTTAAATTTACTTTCTGTTGCTTTCCATTTTACAGTGCCTCCTAATACATGATTAGCTGCAGTTCAGTATCTTTCAATTATAGTCTTCATAAATTCTGGATAATCCTAGCACTCTCGGAGCCCAAGACGGGTGGATTACCTGAGCTCACAGGTTGGAGACCAGCCTGAGCCAGAGCGAGACTTTATCTATAAAAATACCTGGGTGTTGTGTCGGGCACCTATAGTCTCAGCTTCTTGAGAGGCTGAGGCAAGAGAATTGCCTGGGTCCAAGAATTGGAGGTTGCTGTGAGCTAGGAGGCCACAGCGCTCTACCGAGGGCAATAAAGTGAGACTCTGTCTCAAAAATAAAAAAAAAGAATTTAATGGTGTCGAAAATGAAAAAAATGGGAAAAAATATAAATCAGTCACTTTCTAACCTTCCTACCCTTCCTTTCAAAGGTTGTCTACCATTGTGCTAATGCATAGGCCATCCCTATGTGCAGTGCTGACTTTGGGGGCTCTGGTCCCTCCCTCAGGACACTTAGAGTTTGATTTTGCATTTTCCACTGCAGTTTTCCTTTCCTTTTCTTTTTTTTTTTTAATTGTTCATATTATTTATTTACTTTTTTAATTTGCATTTACGGGGTTCAGTGTACTGCTTTTTTTTTTTTTTTTAAAGACAGAGCCTCAAGCTGTCCCCCTAGGTAGAGTGCTGTGGCATCACAGCTCACAGCAACCTCCAACTCCTGGGCTCAAGCAAGTCTACTGCCTCAGTCTCCCAAGTAGCTGGGACCACAGGCGCCTGCTACAACGCCTGGCTATTTTTTTGTTGTTGTAGCTGCAGCCATCATTGTTGTTTGGCAGGCCCGGGCTGGATTCGAACCCACCACCTTAGGTGTATGTGGCTGGCGCCTTAGCCACTTGAGCCACAGGCACCGAGCCAGTGTACTGCTTTGATATACAATGTGAAATGCTTCCATTGAACTAAGTGACCCATCCATCACAGTTATACTCATCAGTTCTCCTTTTCATGTCAAGACACACATATGACCCAAGAGTACAGCTTACTCTTTTAGGAATTGGCCTATTATTCCATTAACCTATGAAATATCAAATCTGAAATATTAGCCAGATTTTCCACATGTATTACTAGCAGTTACTGTTTATTGGTGATTCCAAATTACCGTGAAAACCAATACTACTGATTTTGAAATTAAATTTTGGCCGGGGCTGGGTTTGAACCCACCACCTCCCGCATATGGGGCTGGCGCCTTACTCCTTTGAGCCATAGGCTCCACCCCTTGAAATTAAATTTGACATTCCATGGTGTGGCATTGAGAATGTGAGGAAAGGTGGAACTCTTTTTTTCCCTGGTGTTGATTTTCTCCTCTGTTAGAACTTCTAAACTGTCGGAGTGAGGCTTTGTCATTACTTTCCATCTCCATTCTTGGCCTTTTTAGCCCCTTCCACTCCCTAAGCCCCTGCCTCAGGTACCCTTCCTGATTTAGAAGCCACATGCCTAGAGCTGTTGCCATAGGAAATAATCCACTAATTTGTGTCTGACATAGTTACCTCTTCTACATCCTTTGATATTCCCAGCATCATCTCCTGGGTTCCCCGCTGATGTTCTTCCCTCCCTGCCTTGCCTTCCTCCCAGTGTAACCCCCCAAAACCTTCCTTCCCCAACCCCCAATTACAATGAAACTTTTTCTTTTATCTCATGGTTCCCTTCAAGAGCCTCTCAAGGATAACTTACAGTATGCAAGCACTTGTATATGCTGTCTAATTTTAACCTCAGCAAGGTCTAACTAATAGGAAAAGGTTGACCCTTCGGGCTTTTTTCTAATAAAAAGTATATTTCAACAGTTCCCTTCTAGAGACAAATACTCTACCTTCATTGTTCAATATCTGAATGAATCTAAAGGTAGGAATTTAGAGCCCATGAGCCAGGTAATAGAAGGTAGGGCAGGCGTTAGTCCTTAAATCTCCCCATGTAGATCCCTGGGCTATGCCCTGGGAGGACCAGCCTTAATTACACCAAGAAGTCAACTGGAAATACATTCTTGGTTGTTCTGGGCACTTTGACCCAACTGATTTACCATTGGCTCAAGTAAGGAGTTTCGGTAACTCAATCTGTTAGTGACCATTCGATGCCTATGGAATCAGTTTTCTCCTCAGCAGGCACTTCCTTGTTCTGCATACTTTTGGGTTGTCGGTGTTCTGTAAATGGCAGAGAATACACTGTATTTTCAGTAGCCTGCTAAGGAAATGACTGCCATTCCTGCAGCTAGTGTCAAGGAAGGAAATGGGATCCCAGGTAATCATCATCAAATTATAGCTTTTTACTTTCAACCTGATCGCTGGTTTAGTTTAGGGCACTTGGCAAATTTATGAATGGATTTAGTAAGAGAAGATGCTCTGGAAGAGATGATTTGAAGAAAAATAGACCCTGGAGGGGATCACGGACCAGAGAGATGTCTATTTGTTCTAAGGCAGGTATCATAAGGAGGTGGTAAGATTTGGTGGAGAGGGTATGTGAAGACAAGGTATGTGTATATTCAAAGCCAGTAGAAGCTGAGTGATTACCAGGACCTTGAGTTTTTACTCATTATCATTGCCATATCTTAGAACTGGTTGCATTCCATTATTATTGCAGAGCTTTTAGCAGTATTGTCCCTCTCCTGCCCTTCATTAGCAAGGTTCTTCTAGAACAAACCATGAAAAATGGTATACTTTGTCCTAGCTCTCTGGACTGTGTTCTTGAGCAGCTCTTAGAAATCAGTCATGTCAGAATGGAGAGTGATTCTAGTTTTCCAAGTGGACATCTTTCCAACTCTGAAAATGTTGACTTCTCAGTGTCCCATGCTTCTCCACTGTGAAATGTTGCATGCTGATATAGTTGAAATGCCAATCCCCTTGTGTCATTACATGAAGTGTTTCTCAATTATTAATAGGAACTAAGAGAAATACATAATAAGCAGCAACTCCAGAAGCAAAAGTCCATAGAGGCTGAACGACTGAAACAGAAAGAACAAGAACGAAAGATCATAGAATTAGAAAAGCAAAAAGAAGAAGCCCAAAGGTGAGTGTTCTCAGTGGATTGTGGACCCATCTGGAAGGAGCTTTGAGGATTTACTGTTCTTTGCCTGACTTCTCCAAGTAGTGACTGCACCAGAAAGAGCCTCCAGCCTTTAAAGCGTGTCTACGTGTGCACACATGTGTGCCAGCACAACACATGTATGTGTAAACCTTTCCATGGGAGGTACCTCTTGAAGTTTTTGGTTGGTTCCCAGAGTTCTCCCAAGCATCTACTATGTAGATTAATGGAATTATACAAGGAAATTGGGACACTTGGCGTGCTCATTTGCATGCTAATGACCAAAATATGTTTCCAGTTCACAGCCTTTTAACAACAGTGGTCAGAGTGCCTGGTTTGAAGTCAAAGCCGCTGGCCTCGCTCTCTGCAGGGGCTTCTCCTGCAGGAGTGTGCCCCCTCTGGCTTCTGCCGGAGCGTGCCCCTCTGTCTTCTTTCTTCTTTCCTTCAACTGCAAATTAAACTGGAATACAAAGGGGGAAAATTTGCACTGCTGCTTAGGATACAGACACATTTTTGTCTGTTTTTGTTTGAATGCTTGTGGTTTTTTTTTAAATTTTTACATGGAACTGTATATAGTTAACTGTAGAAATGTGCTAACTTTTGGTGTGTCTGATTGTGTTATCAGATACTTACTTTTAAATTTTCTGCTAATTTTAGAACAAAAGTGACATTATGTCCTAATGATAATTCTATAAATTATAGAAATTGCTGATTGGCATTAGAGCAAAAGGATGAAGAAATGGATACTTGAGGCGAGGCATTGACCATAGTGGGCTGAACTCAGTCCGGCTTCTTAAAGCTGTGCGTGCTTTATTAAGGGCATGCACACTCTTCTGGGTCTGTCTGTTTATTTACATTTTTTTTTCAGTGTTAGTAGGGAGGTGGCTGGAGTCTCAAGCCAATTTAGAGGACCGTTTTATGGTTTTCTTGAAGGTTGGACTAAGGATTACCTCCTTGGGTGTATTGACCTACTGCAACTCCATCCTTTTCTTCAGAGTTTATAAAATGCTTTTTTTATTCACACTATACTGCGCTGACCTTTTATATTCCTACAAAATAGAAATAAACACAAAATAGCATAATACAAATATAATATGTAATACATACTCTAATTACATAGATAAATAGTACCCAAAATTTAGCTTCAGAAGTTAGATGGTTACACACTATAAATGGTAGCCTTTCTTGGTAGAACATTTAAAGTAATTTTTATAATGGCTCTTTTGATGTTATGAACAACAATGAACATTTTACCCTTTCGAAAATGGTGGAAATTTTTTTTGTGTTTTGTTAAAAGACATTTTAAAAACTGTAAGCAAAATATTTAAGATTTAAATCTCAGGAAGTCCTGCATTACATTTCTCCCTTCATGCAGAGCGTAAGTAAATATGATTTTTTTGACAACGAAGACTAAAAGTATAATTTATTTGCATTATGTTCCTGTGGCAGTTTCTTAATTCCATTCTGTGACCTCTGTACTTTGGCTGTGTCACAGGGTGCCGGTCAGGGAGGAGACCGTGGGACCAGACGGCCTGTCAGTGAACCACAGGCACACTTGTCTGTGTGAGCGGCTTGGGCAAGTCATTTTCTGTCTCTGCCTCAGCTTCTCCATCTCTTAGATAGGGATGATAATAAGACGCGCCTACGCAGTGTGAAGATTAAAGGAATTAATACTATGGAGAGCTAGTTATTGTTACCGTCATCATTTGTTATTGCATAAAGGTGTTAATGGAATGAGAGAAAGATCATTCCCAGTCTTTTCCTGTGGGTTTCAAGTTGAGACTCAAAGCCTAGATTTAAATGCAGTTATCTATTTGCATTAGCTGCATTGAAAAACAAAAACACAGTAGTTGAAAACAGTAAAATAATCTCTTGCATTCAGCTTCTGGTTCAGGGAGCAGTAAGTGTGCGCGCACTGTGCCCCATCCTCAGCAAGGGAGGAGTTTAACGATCTGTTGATCGTGGACTTATTTAAGCAATATTTTGCTTACAGTATTGGACATACTTTATTTTCACAGAAGTTGTGTTCGTGTGTGTTTTATGCATTTCTTGTTTGTTTTTGGTGCTTTAATACCAGTTTTGACATTAAGAAATATTTTTCTTATCCTTGAACCACTTTATAAAACACATCAGAAATTTTCTTTAAACCTCCTGGTTTCCTGTCATTCAGAGCTGGAGCCCGAAAGCCTTTGTTTCGTTGATTCAGTGTGCTCCCGCTGAGGAACAATATCCCCTTGGTGTTTATCATCCGTTGACTAGACAGAGTTTTTGTGAAAAGAGGCAGCAGTGGTGCAGAATCAGAATTGCTTCCTTGCTGTAATCAAGCCTATTTGTCGGCAGACGCGCGCAGGAGAGGGACAGGCAGTGGCTGGAGCACGTGCAGCAGGATGAGGAGCATCAGCGGCTGAGAAAACTCCACGATGAGGAAAGACAGAAGAGGGAAGAGAGCGTCAAAAAGAAGGATGGGGAGGAAAAAGGCAGACCTGAGGTGCAAGACAAGCTAGGTCGGCTTTTCCATCCGCACCAAGAGCCAGCTAAGCCAGCTATCCAAGCACCCTGGTCCACCACAGGTACCAGAAGCCAAAAATTATTCTGGAAAATAGATCATCTCCTCTCCCAGAGCATCTTACAAAACGCCCATATCTAATCAAGCCCTGTCTGTGTTAGCAGAGGAAATGTCAGTCTCTGATTTGGGGCAGGACAGCTTTTCACTCCCCAAGGTTGTTCAAGGTTGTGTAATTCTTGTAGCCCCGCACCAGCCCCCACTACTCTGGCACGTATGAGTCCTCTACAAAGTTTGAAAAGCTGTATTGAGTTCCATTAGCAAGTCCCATTCAGGTATTCCAAATGGAACTCTTAACCTATCCTGCAAAAAGAACCTTCTGCTTCTCTGGTTGATTTTCCCCAGGAACTTCTGAGCTGTTTCCACGGTGATGTGGAACTCACCATGTTCAGGCTGCTTGCTCTGCGTAAAACTTGCCGTTTCTTAACGTTTGAAAAGTGTGACAGTGTTGTGCCCTTTGAACATAATATCATCTATCTTTATTTAAAAAAGATAAATGAAAGAGCAATTGAATTGAAATAGCTCAGAAAAGCTATCCCTTATATGGTATCAGATGCAAGCCGGTATGTAATTTTCAAGTTCTTGTGTGGTTGTATAATACTGTACAGCTTTGCAAATAATAGCTGAAAAAAATTGATTGTTTTTCCTGTGTATCGTAAAGTCTATCCGTTTTTTAAAATTTTATCACCAGTGTGCTCTTTTCAAAGTGCTGTGGCATTCAATTCTCTTTACTCACCTGCACAGTGGGCAGGCATGGTAGAGAGGTGCAGAGTCAGGCCAGGCACCGTCCTGCCCACAGATGTGCACACTCCAAGTCATCAGGCCTGCATGGTAGCGACCGTGGCATAGGAGGAGCGAATTTATTTTTTTGTTGTTGTTGTTCTAAATGCATTTAATTTAATTTATTTATTTTTTCCGGAGAGGCAAATGTATTTTGTGATAGTTTTTTTAAATCTGAAAATGATTTTGTCATTACTTGATGTTAGCTTAGTAATTGATTTAGTACCTATATAAGATGAGGGTATATTTTTCCCTCTGGTTAGTGGAAAATTTTGTATATCATATAATTCAGGATCACATAGAAATAATATGTCTCCTTGCTTTTCAGATAAGCAGATAATGTGTCAAAATACTTGTCACTCTTGGGTACAGAAGCTTAGAGAGGGCTATTTGTTAATATCTTGTGCTTACAAGCATCTTTTAAATCTTGATCTTATTTAAAATCTAAATAATTTTCATCTAAGATCCGTGCTTAGGCTTGTGTTTTTCCCTAGAGAATGTAGAGGAAGACTTAACACACCAGGGATTTTCAGTAATAACTGCTCTTGGTGAAAACAGCATTTGTGTTTTATCTTACTTAAAGCATCAGCATTTCCATGTCTTTTAGTATGGAAAGTTATGCTTCTCTGTCCTGTCCCAGGCAAGTTTGCCCCTTGGCTGATTCAGATCTGGGGTCATAGCCTCACTGGTACATTGTGCTCTCCTCCCTGGCCGGGGAGGGGTGGATATTGATGCTTTGCAGATGTGGACTGCTAGGGGCTGAGCCAAGAGGCAGAGACAAGAGACCTTTAGGCCGCCTGGCTGCACTCAGCCTTGGAATGACCTTTGTTCAGGGAGAGTCTGCTAATGAACTCTCTGATGGGTTTGAGATGTTGACATCAGATTTGGCTCACCGCATGATGGAAGTAGTTCAGATGTTAAGGTCGGCAATAGAGGACATGTCAGTTGCTTGGCTTGTCAAAAATTTGTGTTCCCTGTAATCACTGATTTTTGTTCCCTCTCCCCTTCCCAACCCGTTTTGTAAACAGAAAAAGGTCCACTAACCATTTCCGCACAGGAGAATGTGAAAGTGGTATACTACCGAGCCCTGTACCCTTTTGAATCCAGAAGTCATGATGAAATCACTATCCAGCCGGGAGACATAGTCATGGTAAGAAAGAGTCCAGCCAGAGTGTCATTTCTGTTGAGGATTGGCATCTGGCCTCTTTTTTGCTCTTCTTTGACAGTTGGGGAATTATCAGTGAGTGTGAAACCCAATAATCCAGCATTTAGGTTTTTGAAGGATAGTAATATAAGCTCAGTCTTCCTTTACTATCAGAATGAACAATGGCATTTAAAAAAAAAATACTCATTTCACTTTAAAACAGAATTGGTAAAGACAACATGTTCTTACTCTATTTTTAAATCTATGAATGCCTGGTAATTTTGGAGTTTAGATTGCTCCTTACATACTATAAATATATAATGTATCTATGATATCTATTATGAGTCTTTAAGAAATAGTTCTACATGCAAAATACTGTATCGTTAGTCTCATAATCAACAATAACTTTTTATCTTTGAGTCAAAGCATCTTTTTTCCTTTTAATTGTGTGAACTTTAAATTATATAAAAAGCAATGAAATAGTTACTCTACTTTCCTACTCCATAAATGAAAAGAGAAAAAATTCTCAATTTTGCTTTGTTATAGTTGAATGCCTTTATCTATAATAATCATCTTAGGGTTGTGACTAAATCTGTAGGAACCAGTTTAGAAAAGAAAATAAAACAATGTAGTTGCCCTAAATTATTTTCTAAAAGAAAACAGTAGTTACTTAATCTAGTTATTCATTTAAGAATAAGAGACCTAGAAGTGGTGGAACTTTCTATTACTTGTACTGCTTTTTTTAAGGGTGGAAATGGTTTAGAATTTCTCAAGGACTATGAAAGTTAAGAACTGAGACAAACCTCTTTCTTGAGCCCAAGAGTTTAAGGTTGCTATGACCAATGACACCACAGCACTTAACCAGGGGAACAGAGTAAGACTCTGTCTCCAAAAAAAAGAATTGAAATAAACCTCTTTTCTCACCCACTTCTATATGTCTTTGAAGTATAACGAGTTGGACAGGTCATTATACCATTACTCAGGCATTTGTCTTGCATGCACCCATCATATCTCTTTGTGAAGAATATATGGACCAAAATACATAGAAAAAACAATGTGTTTGGTACTCAGAGAAATCAGTCCTCCCTTTCTTTTCCCGATAGCTGCTTTCTCTGTAATTACCATGGGCTAGAATGGTCAAGGCTAACGTTCCCAAATCTTTTTTTTTTTTAATTTTGTAATTTTTGGCAGGGCCAGTCTTAAACCCACCACCCCTGGTATATGGGGCTGGCGTCCTACTCCTTGAGCCACTGGTGCCACCCAGTTCCCAAATCTTTAACAGTAAAAATCACCTTAATAACAGAAACATCTTCACTAGCACTCTCAGAGTTTGAGACTAGCTTGAGCCAGAGCAAGACCTTGTCTCTAAAAATACCCTTGTGGTGTGGTGGGAGCCTGTAGTCCCAGCTCCTAGGGAAGCTGAGGCAAGAGAATCACTTGAGGCCAAGAGTTTGAGGTTGCTGTGAGCTGTGATGCCATAGCATTCTACCCAGGGCGACAAAGTGAGACTCTGTCTCCCCCCGCCCAAAAAAAGTCTTCAAATGTACTCCATGCCTACTGAATGCCTAGAGCATGCTGAGTGCCAACCTCACTCACTCTTTACAGAAAAAACTGTTGGTTTCTTTAAGTTTGGACACACCACCCTTGTGAATGTGAACAGTGACTCGAGCCAGCAGTGGTGTGTTGCCAGTTCTCTTCTGACTTCACCGTCTCCTATTCCCTGCACTGTGGTTCCTCATGGCCCCAAACTTCTTTACTCATACTGCTGCATACATGAAATAGCTTGTCTTTTAAAGCCGCTTAATTATAAAATAAATAAATAACGATGCAATAGTGGGAATCTAAAATTTCTAAAAATACAAGGTAACATTGTATTTCATTTTCATAGGGACCTCATGATGATTCTTTTTTGTCACTATAAAAAAGCCTGATGTTTTTTGAAACTGGATTTTGTTGCAACACAAGGTGCAGAAAAGTAGCACTTCTTAAAATGAGGCAATATTATGAAATGTTCTGATAAGGAAATGTTAGCAGTGATCTGTATTTTAATGAGAAAGTATTGCTCTTTTTCTGGAACGTACTCAGGTCTGCCCTGTGACTCTAGTCCTCTTACAATGATATGAATCCTTTTCCTTGAATTAGCTGCTTAACCACCAGCTTATTTTGTTTAGATGAGTAGAGTTTAGATATGCTGTAAGAATAAAGTATTTCATTAAATATTATTTTGCCTTGCTTTCAAACCTTTGCTTTCCTGGTGGAGGTTAAAGGGGAATGGGTAAGTCCTAACTGTCAGGAAGTCTGCATCTTATTAAATGTTTTGTTCCTTTAAATCACTTTAATTCCGTGTGAATACACATATCTTTGGGTGTTGTCATGGCAGTAAAAATATGTTTTGAGTCTGTGTAGTAGGTTGTGTTTTTAAAAGGAATAAAATAAAGTTATAAATCTTCTGAGTTTGTGTACTAGGTTTCTATTTGCTAGATACCATTTAAGGACTTAATTTGAAGGCTCTGTATTTGGCAAATGATTAGGTCAAATCTCCATCTCAGGCCATGGATAAGAGGAGTTCCAAGTAGATTAAACTTGAAAGATAAAATTCCAGGGGGGGGGAACCCAACATTTCTTAAGGAGAATATTAGAATAATTTTCTGGTGAAGACAGGCCTTTCTAAGCTATAAAAACCAGAAGCCATAAAAGGCAAAAAATGGATAGATCTAACAACATACAAATATTAAAATTTCTATTTTGTAAAATACACAAAAGGTCAAAGGTTACTAGCCATTTTACATAAAGACTTTGGGTCTTGAAAGAGACCTACAGCCTTAGACATGTCAGGAAAGAGCAGGAAGGAACAGTCACAGGTGAAGAAAAGTAAAAAGTAAGTTTTTTAAAAAATAAATAAAGGATGCTTAACTTCATGGGTGAGCAGGAAAAATGTGGGATAAAAACCCAAGATAGCATTGTTTCTCCATCAAGTGAGCAAGTTTAAAAGTTTGATAATGTCTAGCTTTGGCAAAAGTCTAGGGAAGTGGATGTAGTATATGTCATCAGCATGGTTGTATAAATTGGTTAAGCTGTTTGGAGGGTAACTCACAATGTTTATTCACACTTATAATTCTTATTCCCCTTGACCCAGGAATTCTGTTTTTTCTCCTCCTCTAGGCCCATTGTGGGCATATACACAAATACATGTGCACATGAATGTTCACTGCAATATTATTGGTGAAAGCATAAAAGAGAAAACAGCCCAATATCCATCAGTGAAGGGATGGTTTAAGTAAATCAGGATACAGTTTAAAAAACTAAATAGATCTGCATATGCAAATGAGATCTCCAATTAAAAAGCAGAAGCAATGCCAGGTGCAGTGATTCACACCTATAATTCTGGGAAGCCAAGGTGGGAGGATCAGTTGAGCTCAGGAGTTGGAGACCAGCCTAAGCAATAGTGAGAGCCCATCTCTACTTAAAAAAAAAAAAAACAAACAAACAAACCAGAATCACTAACCAGGTGTGGTGGTGCACACCTGTGGTCCCACCCTCTCACAAGGCTCAGACAAGAGGATTGCTTTAGCCGGAGAGTTTGAGGTTGCTATGAGGTATGGTGCTGCTACACTCTACCCAGGGGGACAGAGGAAGACTCTGTCTCAAAAAAATAAAAAGCAGAAGCAATACTTGAAGTATAATTGCTTTTTGGCTAAAAGTAAAATTGTATGTGTCCATATGTTTGAAATATATACATCTTGAAACAGATACATCTAACTGTTAATGGCTACCACTGGTCAATAAAGAAGAGGGTTTCATGCTGAATTTTATCTACTTCTATATTATTTTCATATTTATAAATGTATCACATTTGTAATTTTTAATAAAACTAAAAATAAATCAAACATCAAAAACAAGTATAACAGAGAATGTCTGCCCAGGACTGAAATAGTGTTTACTTTATCTCAGACATCCCGAATATGTAATGAAATGTGGAATGTACTACTGGACATAATTTGTTGGCTTGTTGAAAGGGTAGCAGTGTCACTGTTTTGTACTACAAAATGCATTGTGATGCTCCAAGCACCATTCAATGTATTAGCTTTGTGAGAACAACAATCAGTGCAAAAAGATGAAAATGGACATGTAATTCCAACAGGGTTTTGGATTTTTTTAATTTCATGTAGTTTGTAGTAAAGAAACAACATGAAAATCATAGTAGAACATTACTTGTCAGTCTCATGGTCAGATAATCAGGAGTTCACTTTTATTGTAGGCACAGATAGCAGATTCCCAGGTTTCTCAAACTTCTTTGAATAGCTAACTATATGTGTTAGATTTTTTTTTTTTTAAACGGAGCCTCAAGCTGTCCCCCTGGGTAGAGTGCCAGGGTATCACAGCTCACAGCAACCTCCAACTCCTGGGCTCAAGCAAGTCTCCTGCCTCAGCCTCCCAAGTAGCTGGGACTACAGGCGCCTGCCACAATGCCCGGCCATTTTTTGGTTGTGGCCATCATTGTTGTTTGGCGGGCCCGGGCTGGGAATTCGAACCCACCACCTTAGGTGTATGTGGCTGGCGCCTTAGCCGCTTGAGCCACAGGCGCCGAGCCTATGTGTTAGATTTTTAAAAGTCCAACAGTGTTTCCTTTTTAAATACAAGCAGTCAGGAGGGAAGGAGTTTTTAAAAATATCTTCCTTTTATTTTTATTTCTTTTTTGAGGGAGAGTCTCACTCTGTCACCCTCCATAGAGTGCTGTGGTGTCGTAGCTTATAGCAACCTTCAACTCTTGGGCTCAAGTGATTCTCTTGCCTCAGCTTCCCAAGTAGCTAGCTGGACTAGAGGCATCTGCCACAACACCCACATATTTTTAGAGATGAGGTCTCACTCTGGCTTAAGCTGGTCTCAAACCTGTGAGCTCAGGGCAATGCACCCACTTCATCCTCCCAAAGCGCTAGGATTACAGATAGGCATAAGCCACCGCACCCAGCCTAAAATATTTTGCTTTTAGAAAAACTTGATTATTAGTCCAGTTTTCATGGTTAACAAAAATTATATGTGATTTCTTATTATAGTCCTATTCTAAATGTAGTTGATAAATACAAGATGAGGCCGGGTGCCATACCTCATGCCTATAATCCTAGTGCTCTGGGTGGCCGAGGTGGGTGGATTGCCTAAGCTCAGGAGTTTGAAACCAGCCTGAGACTGAGACCTCCTCTCTAAAAAAAAAAAAAAAGCTGGATGTTGTGGCAGTTGCCTGTAGTTCCAGCTACTTGGGAGGCTGAGGCAAGAGAATCACTTAAAACCAAGAGTTGGAGGTTACTATGATCTGTGATGCCAGGGCACTCTACTGAGGGTGACAAAGTGAGATTCTGTCTCAAAAAAGAAAAAAAAGTCTGCTATTATATGTTAAAATCTTTTTAGAAAAATAAGGAGAAATACATGAAAACCCAATATGCACTGAAGTTCTCAATGAATATTCACTAACTCTGCTAGGAATTTAAAAGAGAAAAGGATGGCTCGGTGCCACATACACCAAAGGTGGCAGGTTCGAGCCCAGCCTGGGCCTGCTAATAACCAATGACAACTGCAACCGAAATTATAGCCAGGCATTGTGGCGGACACCTGTAGTCCCAGCTACTCAGGAGGCTGAGGCAGGGGAATTGCTTAAGCCCAAGACTTTGAGGTTGCTGTCACACTCTACCGAGGGTGACATAGTGAAACTCTGTCTCAAAAATAAATAAATAAATAAATAAAATAAAAGAGGAAAGGAATCAGAGGAAGGGAAAGGAAGACTACTTTTTAAAAATTTTTTCTTTTCTTTTCCTTTTTTTTTTTTTTAATTTAAATGGGGATGAAGTCTTGCTGTTTCAGGCTGATTTGAACCCCATACTTAAGTTATCCTCCCTCCTCCCAAAGCACTGGGATTGCAAGCACAAGCCATCATGCCCAGCCAAGACTTATGAATGGAAGCTTTTTTGTTGAGTTTGACCTTGATGGCTAAGGCTTGGATTTTTAAAAAATATATGGCCTTTCACCTTTTCTAGAGTTCTCAGTACTCAGGGAATGAATAAATCAATTTGATACCCATAACATATTGGAAAAGCAAAAGAAATGGAAAGACTTATGCTCAATGCTGTTCTGTTGAGGTTTATCTTAAGAGCACAGGCTGATCATCTAAATGGTTGTCCTTAGATTGGTGCAGGACTGGGGGCATTTGCATTGCCTAGGGAGCTTCAAGAAAGATAACCATGCCAAGGCTCACCCCCAGAGATTCTGGATACTTGTAATTCATCATAGTATTCAAAAGTCTCACCAGGTGATTCTGTTAAAGAGTTTGGTTCAAGAACCACCGTTCTAACCTAATCTCTTTTTACTGTCATGGCTAATCCTAAATAATTTCTGAAAAATAATCCCCTCTTCATTTTTATTTTATTTTTGAGACAGGGTCTTCCTCTGTGTCCCAGGATAAAGTCCAGTGGCCTCATCATAGTTCATTGCAACAACTAGTCAATTCATTCTGGAAACTGTCTTGTAACAGCTTGAACTTACAGTTTTTCTTTTTCTTTTGGTGGACAGTTTGGGTTTTGTTTTTGGTTTTGTTTTTTAGTGTAGTTAGCAATGCCATTTTCATCTACTTTCTTCAAATTTCCATAAGATTAACATCTGAGCTCAGCCATAACATCAGTGCTGTTTTGAGGGACCAGTATGTATATATGATTATAGGGATGGGTCAAGGCTATTTTATAATAAAGTTGTATTGGAACACAGCCCAGGCTTGTTTGCTCATATATTGTCCATAGCTGCTTTTGTGCTGCAATGGCAGCTTGAAAAATTACAATAGAAGAAAAATTTGCTGACCTCTAAGTTAGAGCTTTAGGAGTTCTTTTTTTTGAGACAGAGTCTCATGCTGTCGCCCTGGCTAGATGCTGTGGCATCATAGCTCACAGCAAACTGTTGGGCTCAAGTGATCCTCTTGCCTCAGCTTTTCTGTTTTGTTCTAAGTAGAGATGGGGTCTTGCTTTTGCTCAGGCTGATCTTGAACTCCTGAGCTCAAGCAATCCACCTGCCTCAGCCTCCCAGAGTGCTGGGATTACAGGAGTGAGCTACACCCAGCCTAAATTAGAGCTTTAGGAAAGAGTTCTAGTATCTTCATCAAGGAGTTTATGGGCAAAGCTTATATTTCAAAACTGGCATATTCATGAAACATATGCCGCTACCAGCACTGCTTAGCACATTTCTCTCAGCCATGACCAGCTGGTCTGTGCACACCGTTTAAAGCTGTTCAGTCTCCCGGTTTGTCATACTCTGTGAGAGAAAATGGAATCTGTTTCCCTCCTTTGTGGCAAAGTCTGAGGTTTTAAGAATGTTAATACTACCTAATGAAAACAGCAGCCATTGAGCATATAAACATTGACAAGAGAGGCAAAGTATTATTAGGCTTTCGCCAAATTAACTTAAACCTAAAAGCTGCTCTGTACATTTCACCATTGCATCAGTGACCTATAACATACAGTGCCTAATTACTAATATTTTATAGATAAGCTCTGTAATATAGTCCCAGAAATGGGATATCTGGGGGTTGTACTTCCCTTTAGTGATATATCACTAGAATTACCCCAAATAGTGTGGTACATTGCAGTGGGCCTGGTTAAATGGAATTGTGTTAGAACCAAAACTGTTACTAATAAAATACCCCCTTTATAATCACTCGTGGGTGAATATAGTTTATGTAAAACCACATTGTAGCTGCCATGTCACAAAGAAGTTCATGTACCTGACTTCTTGGTCTACTGTAATCTTATGTTTTCTAAGATTGGATGGGTATGTCTAAAATTTCCCACATCCAGGAAGAAGTATTTCTCATTTTCCTATTTGGCCTCTGTGCTTTTTCCTAAGTGGTTAATTTAATTTAGATGTCGAGCATTTCTATTATATCCTCTGAACCTTAAAATTAAAATATAATTCATTAAAATTAATAGATTCTTATTAAGCATAAATGAAGCTAATTGAGATGCTTGTTTGGGCTGTTGTTGAAACCAGTGAATTTCCTTGGTCAAAAGTGAAATACTGACTTCATTGTTATCCTTAGGATTGGGAGAAGCTCTTGTTTGCAAAAGTAAGAGGCTGAGGCGGCCCCTCTTCCATGCAAGTCCAGCACTGGCAATGACACAGCACTTTCATATCTGGGGACAGGCTGGGGGTGATGGCTAACTAGGGTGGAAGCTTGACCTGACCATAGGGTGGGATATTTCTCTGGGGTTTCAGATCACATTCCACATGTCTGACAGAAGTCTTAGTAATCTGATGAGACCCTTATCTCCTGGGGGTGACATGGATCATAGGACATAATTAAGTAAAGCAGCTGACATTTGAAGCAGTCCAAATTGGACAGACCTATAGGAGTTCCAGAGAGGTAGTGATTGGACAGACCTGTAGGAGTTCCAGAGAGGTAGTGATCAAGGATTGACTTGAACTCCTTGCCCTCACCCTCTCTCTCCCCACCCCAACCACAGTACAGAGAAGCTAAGAGAGATTGTTACCTAGAACTAGGGTAAAGTAGAGATCAGGCTTTTAGAGCAAGATAAAAGCCCAAATAGGAAAACAATAGCACAAAGTCAGAGCTGGGCAACAGGAGAGATGGCTTTACAATTTCTGTCATTAAACACTTCTCCTGTCCTAAGGAGTGGTCTAAGTATTTGTCAGTCCTCACAGTGAGCATCAAGTGAAGAAACTGAGGCATCATGACATTAAATTTACCCGAAGTTGACCAGTTAGTAAATGGTGGAACTAGCATTTAAATTGAGGCAGTCTAATTGCAGAGCTCTATTTTTGATCCTTAGACTCTGTACTCTTGACATTCAATTATTGAGCATTTGACTCAAGTTTCTAGCTCACCCTGCCTGACCTCACCTTTGGTCTTAGAATAGAGGGGCTGAGTTTGGCTATTGAACCTACTGAGAAGTGTGGGAGGCCCTGGTACAACCTGGCTCAAATAGAAGCAGCTATGTTTCCAGGGCAGAGCAGCTGCAGAATTACAGTATGCCTTCTTACTCCCGGGAAACAAACAAGGAATGAAAAGCATCTAGCCATTTGAGTTTAGCATAGAAGAAGATCCAAGTGGAAAAAATGTTATCCTAAATCCTCATTTGCAGAAACAGTTGAGGCTGCCCAGAGAAAAGACAGTAAGAGCAAAATAATGAAGGGGAGTTGGCCAAAAAGTGGCTAATGTGTTCACCTGGGTACAAGTATGAGCACGAATGAAAGAAGTGTAAGGAAAAAGTTGAACCTTTGGAGCCATTGCCGTGGTTTATCTGAGAAAGCTCTCTTTAGGTTGTTTGGAGAATTCTCAGCTTTCAAAATTGCTTTTATCCATGAAAATAAAGATTCTCGGCTCGGTGCCTATAGCGCAACCGGCTAAGGCACCAGCCACGTACACCTAAGGTGGCGGGTTCGAATCCCAAGCCCGGACCCGCCAAACAACAATGACGGCTGCAACCAAAAAATAGCCGGGCGTTGTGGCGGGCGCCTGTGGTCCCAGCTACTTGGGAGGCGGAGGCAAGAGACTCGCTTGAGCCCAGGAGTTGGAGGTTGCT
>CAUYTI010086112.1:0-29134 GCA_963575145.1 Galago senegalensis | reverse complement strand
TTGAGACAGAGCCTCAAGCTGTCCCCCTGGGTAGAGTGCTGTGGCATCACAGCTCACAGCAACCTCCAACTCCTGGGCTCAAGCGAGTCTCCTGCCTCAGCCTCCCAAGTAGCTGGGACCACAGGCACCCGCCACAACACCTGGCAATTTTTTGGTTGCAGCCATCATTGTTGTTTGGCGGGCCTGGGCTGGGGATTCAAACCCGCCACCTTGGGTATATGTGGCTGGCACCTTAGCCGCTTGAGCCACAGGCGCCAAGCCAGGTGTTGACTTTTAAATCAGCCACTGTTTCCTCTGCAAGCTTCAAGATTTAAATTTTCAAGATTTCTTTAGGTCCTTTGTTTCTTTCTTTTTTTTTCTTTGCAGTTTTTGGCCAGGGCCGGGTTTGAACCCACCACCTCCAGTGCATGGGGCTGGTGCCCTACTCCTTTGAGCCACAGGCACCGCCCCTGCTCTTTCCTTTTTATAGCTATGCAGACCGAGGATTTCAAAAATCCAAACTGGAATTACTATTTTATATTTATGCAGACTGGAAGGTGTATTCTCTCTATTCCCAACTCATGGAGAATCACAGAAGCATCTCTCCTGATGTGCAGAGTTCAACACGTTCAGAGGAGTGAACTGAGGGGAGATTGGGGGATTGAGGCCTTGATGCAGCTCTCCTGGCCGCTCTGTAACACTTGAGTCTCACCTGTCCCTCCTTCCTTACCAGACCCTGGAGAACATCGATAAGGGTTAAAATGACTCTGGAGATTTGGAAGAATGCCGAGGCAATACTTGCCTTTGAGCCCTTTCTCTTTATGTTTTTGTTTGTTTGTTTGTTTTTTGTTTTTGTTTTTGTTTTTTGAGACAGAGTCTCACTATGTCAGCCTTGATAGAGTGCTATGGCATCACAGCTCACAGCAACCTCAAACTCCTGGGCTTAAGCGATTCTCTTGCCTCAGCCTCCCAAGTGGCTGGGACTACAGGCACCTGCCACAATGCCCAGCTATTTTTTTTTTTTTTTTTTTTTGCTGTTGTCATTGATGTTTAGCAGGCCTGGGTCAAGTTTGAACCCGCCAACTTCAATGTATATGGCCGGTGCTGTAACCGCTGTGCTGTGGGTGCCGAGCCCCACCCTTCCTCCTTATGAAATGCAAACTTAATCCCACTGAGATCCAAGGTACTTGCTGTGGAGCTAGAGTGGGTTGTTGTGTTTCAGCCTGTAGCAGTATCAAGAAATCATCTGAAGGAGAATGTCCCAAGTTTGTGTCACGAACTTTGATGAAGGTGTTTGCCACACATAGGCTATTTGGAAAGAGGTGCGTGTTGCTTCTGTTGACTTTTGAAACTTGATCTCTTTCGATAACATATGTTTCTTGACAGAAAGATACAGAGGATGAGGTGCGGGATATAATCCGGAGTAATATTCACTTACAAGGCAAGGTGAGCCCACCTTTAATCTTAAAGCACGGTTGGTATCTATAAGTTAGTTAATTCCTCTTTAGAATAGTGCTACAGGTGATGTTACTTTAGCCATTAAAGTCATGAAACTATATTATCCTAATCAGTCATGATCTTACTTGCAAAGCCTTTTGTATTAATATCTCCCCCAAATAATAAATTACATACATTTTTATAGACCAGATAGTCGAACGAGGGGGAAAGTGTCACCAGTGGAAATAAAGATGGGAGATATTATTTGTACGGCTTGGTTTGAGGCTCGTCTGGACACAGAACCAGGTATCTCTGAGAAATTGAATTTTATACCGAGGGCTCAGGAATTAAATACATATATTTAAAAGTCATTACTATAAAGAGATATCAAGAATTGTGGCAATAGAGGCAAATAAGTTTACCCACAGAGTGGATATATATTAACGAAAAGAAATACAGATAAAACCGGTATAACATCTACTATTTAATGGTGTGTGAAAGAATTGTACTTTTCACAGTGCAGTGAGCAGTTACCATTATTTGGACAATTTTTCGTTCATTTCAGAGAATAAATAATTCATCGTTTATAGAAACCGTCATGTAATTTTAAGAGGTCAGACTATTATGTTGATGCAGCTTATTTGCGTCTATTATGGTGTCCCTTACAAGAATTTTTTTTTTAATTATGAAAATGTTCAAATGTTAAAAAGTAGTAACCACATTATGAATTCCTGCCTTTCCGGGTATTAAAATGTCTCTTTCCAAAGAGGCACCCATATTCCTTTACATGGAGTGTGGTATAAAGGCCAGACACACTTTCACAATATTTACCGTGCACACGTATCTAGTGGAAATGTCATGTGAATTTTAACATGTCCTCACTCCCGGTGGAGGAGATTAATTCCTATTAGAGTCTGATCTCTTTTCACATAGCCGAAAGGTTTTGAACATTTTGTAAAATGTTCCTAAAGCCTCCAGTCGAACCTCAAGCAAAGAGTTTACACTACAAACATTTTTCCCCTTTGGGGAGAGGCACTAAGTATTTTTACATACCGGGGTGTTTCAGGAGATTACGTTTCCCCAGAACGGGTATTGGGGATCCCCAGGGGACCACAGACCACACTTGGAGAGCCCCTGACCTGGTACAGTCGCTACTTAATTAGGGACAGGAAATGTTCAATACCTCATAAGAAGGGGTCTGTGCTAGTCTCAGGAAAAGCTCAAAGAAAGATGGTTATGACTTGGGTAAGCAGAAAGAAATTCTTCCATTCTATTCTAAAGGTCACTTAGAGGAATACTTTGGACAATTTCGATTATGTATTGGGAAGAGAGGAAGAAAGAGAAAAGCAAAAAAGGAAACATCTGAAAATAAAGAGTCAATGAGTATATGTTCATCCTGAAATTTTATTCTATCCATTTTTGTGCTAGGGGTTAAGCACGCCTATTAGGGAGTTGCACAGACTTTCAAAAACTTAATTCTTTTGTTCTTAGTTCCTCCTTGAATATATTATCTTAAAATTGTAGGGCTGGTCATCTTGGGGCTGGAGGAGTAATTTTATGTCACAGAAAGTTAAGATTCTACTCTATTCAGTATATTTACATATTAACCAGAACTCAAAGTGCAGTTTGAAATCTAGAGGTACGATGTACTGCCTGCATGTGGAAACAGTGTACGGAGGAGAGCGTGTGATTTTACCAAAGGACGTGCTGTGTACAAGTTATTCACGTATTAAGCTCTCTCTCTGTTTGCCTGTAGAGGAAAATTATTTTATTTTATTTCTTTTTAAAGACAGAGCCTCACTATGTGGCCCTTGGTAGAGTGCCGTGACATCACAGCTTACGGCAACCTCCAGGCTCCTGGGCTTAAGTGATTCACTTGCCTCAGTCTCCCGAGTAGCTGGGACTACAGGCGCCTGCCACAACACCCAGCTATTTTTTTTTTCTTGCAGTTCGGCCAGGGCCGGGCTCTAACCTGCCACCCTTGTAATATGGGGCTGGCACCCTACTCACTGAACCACAGGCACTGCTCTATTATTTTTGATATCTCCAACTATGCTTTCTCGGGCTAGGAATTCTGAAGTTTTAGACGTATCCATTTCTGCTTTAAAACATGCAGTCTCCCATTTTCAAATGGAGATTATTAAGCAGAAGAGAAGGAGAAGTGGATTGCTTTGCCAGATTTTTCCCTTTTTTTTTTTTTCTTGCAGTTTTTGTCTGGGGCTGGGTTTGAACCTGCCACCTCCGGCATATGGGGCCAGTGCCCTACTGTGTTGAGCCACAGGCACTTTGCCAGTTTTTTAGTGACACACTCACCCTTCCTAATTTCTTTGAAGTGACCTGCTGTGCTCCCTGTTGAGATGCTTATATTTGTCAGCTTTGGGTTTCTTCATACTCTGCCTAAAAAGCATGATGCTTCAGATACGTATTTCACTAAGGAAATTTGACGACATTAAAAAGTCAAATGGGTATACTCTTGAAGGATGAGAGTATGATTTCAAAGACCCCAGAGTATGTCTGTTTCAGTGAGAGCAAGCTCTGTGGTAGAGTCCCTGCATTTATAGGTCAATGTGCTCCTGTTCCAGTGCCTGTAATAGTAAAGATGGAAATCACTCAGTAGTCAGACAGTGAGTGGGGAGAGTAAGGTCCAGGGTGGCCATACACCTTTCCTTTTCCTGACTGTCTCCAACTCACCCAGAAGCCCTCGTCACCACCCCACTGTTCCAGGAGATCTTCCCAGCCACCTGCAAAGTAGGTCAAATCTCACGGTCCCTGAGATTTCTTTCCAGTAGCACTCACCCCAAGTGGGATGTTTCTTCAATGTCTGTCTTCCCCACTCGATGGTGAATTTCATGAATGCAAGGACCTTATCTGCCTCTCTGCATAGTATTCTTTTGTAGCTTGGCTTTTTTAAATTGCATATATTTCAGGTACACAACCTGATGTTCTGATGTACACGTTCCTAATGAAATTGTGCTGTGGTTCAGCATATCAACATAGCCATCTCCCGAGGAGCCTCTGAAAGCCACTCTCTTGGCAAAATTTCAGTACACTATACAATATTATTAACTGTAGTCACCGTGCTACATTAGTTTGAACTTCTGCCTCCTGCATAGAGTTTTTCTTTTTTTTTGGATACAGTTTTTCCCTCTGTTGCCCCAGCTAGAGTGCAGTGTAACCTAAAATGCCTGTGCTCAAGCGATCCTCCTGCCTCAGCCTCCTGAGCAGCTGCGACTGCAGTCATGAGCCACCACACTCTGCTAATTATTTTTTAATTTTTCTGTAAACATGAGGTCTTACTATGCTGCTCAGGCTGGTTCTGCATAGTGTTTTAACACTGGGGTCCGTTCAATAAATATCACTGGCGCCATTCTTCTCCTTTTTAGATTGCAACCTGGTATTTTACGTACATTTCTCTTTGTTCTGCAGTTGGAGGACCCCGCGATTAGATGGCAGATGGCTCTATACAAAGACTTGCCAAACAGGACTGACGATCCCGCAGATCAGGAGAAGACGGTAGAAAGAGTATTGGACATCGCAAACGTGCTTTTTCATCTCGAGCAGGTCAGATTCTGTATTGATTTCATCATATTTGCCTTGACCACATAAAACATTTTTAAAAAGAGGATGTGTGTTAATTTATTAACTATAGGTCAGAAAACATTTGTTCAGCATATTTGCCATAAAGATATGTGAACCAGTTGTACTTAGTAGCCAATAAACACAGGCTTGTAATTTTTCTAACAATATGTAATAATGAATTTGAGGAGGTTAAGGCCATTGTCTCATTGTCTTTTTCAGAATATTTCTACAGTTATCCAGATTACTTAATTCTAAATCATTCCAACAAAAAAACTCAAGAGTTATACTTGATTTCAAATATTTTATGCTGATATTATTTTTATTACTGTCCAGAACAATGTGTGTGAGATATTCTCATTTACTGGTTGAATATTTCAAGTGTTTTCTTTTTTGTCACTTGCTTAATCTTTCCTTTTACTAGAAATACTCTTAAAGTAATTTTTTTTGAGATCAGGAACAAATTACATTTGGAGAAAAGCAATGCCTTGATATTAAACTCACGCGAGAAAAGTGTTTTTAGATACTTTTTCAGTTGTATCCTGTGTTACATTACAAAGCTCAGTGTGTGTTTAATGTTTCTTATTTGCACAAGGATTTCCAAAACAGTAGCCAGTTTAAGTGATTTATAAATGTCATAGAGTTGTGTTTCCAGAATTATATCCATCTGTAGATATTTAAGAAGATTATTAATTGTTAATTAAATGGCTGTTAGATGGTAATATTTGAAGCATTATCAATCAGAGGGTCTTATTTTTATAAAAGGGACCCTCTGGCTTAGGAAATTCCTGCACCGCAGAGACTTCTCATGAAGTGCGTTCAGCAAATGACCCCAGCGTGAAGCAAATCCCTGTGGACCCAGTGCTGTGACCTGTCACGGGGCCCTATGACAGTGTCTGCCTGACCTGGTTATCTTATAGCGAACACACAATAACAGGATGCCCTGAGGCATCTCAGGAACTTTGCCACCTCAATGTTTTGAAACACAGTTTTTAACTTTGTATCTCCTGTGGCTGTATTTGAACATATTAATACAGCAATCGTAAACATTTTTCTAGGATTCCTGTTTTATAGTATCTGTGCTCCTATCCCTGCCCTGGCTAGTTAAATAACATAAAGCTGTCATCCAATGTAGGATCTTTTTAATTTCCTTCTTACTCAAATGCTCCATGTAAGGGTCCGGAACCTGTGGCCTCCAGATCCCCAAGGAAAGCCACTCAACCAAATTCAAACTTCACAGAGAAAAAAAAAAATTTCCCTTTATTTGTTCTGTAAAATTTGGATTCAGTCAAAAGGTGGGACTCAAGGATCCAGAAGGCCACATATGGCCCCAGGCTGCAAGGTTCCTTACCCTTATAATATTCTCAGGAAATATCAAATAAATTCAATCAGCAGATGACCAGGCTCAGGGTAATGCCATTTTAAGTAATTTATATAAAATCACAGAGTTGTGTTTCCAGAATTATATCCATCTGTAGATATTTGAGAAGATTATTAATTGTTAATTAAAAGACTGCTAGATGGCTATTTCTGGCAGCAGTCCTCTGTCATAAGTTTGTAATTCTTCCTGGTTTCCATACCCATATCTAGATTTGTTGGAATGAATTTAGATATATTAACCAAAATCTGACCACATCAAGATGGTCAGGCAGTTTCAAGGTACATCTTGGTGTTCACTCTCAGATCACAGGTCTTACAGATAACTGTTTACTCAACTTATAGGAAAGGCTACTATATATGCCTTTAATGTATGATAAAATGCCCGGCCAAGTGAGAAGCTTCATGTAGGCAGGAACGTTTTCTGCTGTGTTCTCTACTGAATGTTCAGTGCCCGGGCACTTAACGTGTGTTTGTTCAGAATGCTGTCTATACACAAAAAGTTCCCATTTACAGATTCGGATCTCAGACCACAACTTCAGATTGAAACGTGTTGGGTCTAATTAAATAACACTATTATTCTGTTTCATCTACCATGTTGAAACTTGGTAATTAATTGTTTTTGTTTTTTTTTCACTTAACACACCCATCAGCAAGAAAACTGAAGTGGGTAATTGTCCAAAATGTGTTTATCGATCCTACGGGAAGAAAAGGGTCCCAGATAGAAGTGCTTTTTGATTGAAAAATTGGTTAAAATCTCTAAACCACTGTTGTCCCAACGCCGTTAGTATTTCCTTTAGTCACTCTTACATTTCTATTTTGACCCTCTACTGCTCAGAGTCATAAGTTTGGTTTTGCTTTTTTAGCTAACAGAACATTTTTATTTCTTTCAGAAATCTAAATATACGAACTGGAGATATTACAGTCTGGGAAGTACAGTGACCAATTGCCTAGAGATTACTAATTCATTTAGAATCCTGTGTTGGGATCTGTTACTTTCTAATCCTTATAATCAAGCTCTTTATCTTCTAGAGTTACAAATACCATTAGTTAAATACATAGCTTGCTTGCTTTACAACTTCTGAATTCTCATTTGTCGCTATCTAACAAAATGGTGGTACATGTTAACATTTTTGCAAAATTACATCCTTACTCCTAATACTGTGTTCACAAGCCCTGTCATCTCTTTATTCTGTCCTGCTAAGGAATAGTAGATTTTCATTAGAATTTTGACTCTATCTGAGTTTATTGCAGTAGCTCTTATGATAAACTTGATTAGAATGGCTACATAAATAAGAATAGGGTAATTTTTTCGGAATAGGTGGAAAAGATGTTTGAGAACCATAAGGAACCCTAAAGAAACAGAGAGAAGTTTGAGAGGGAGGCATCGGGACTTTATATAGAGTGGTTTATATTTCTTCCGTGGTAGAGATGACACAGCTTCTGAAATACACACTATTGGGAAAATAGGACCTTTTTACTGAGGAAATGATGTAGCCTTTAACGCTGTCTAAAATCTAGCTTTGGGTAACTTTTAGGATACAGATTTTGCCATAATGATTTTATGGTATTTATGAAATCGGGATTCCAAATGCAAGTTACTTAAAAGGTGCAGCTGCTTAATAGTATATGTTTGAGGGTCAATTGGGATATAGATATTTATTTATTTGTGTCCTTCTGTCCCAGGTGGAGCACCCTCAGAGGTCTAAAAAGGCTGTTTGGCACAAGCTGCTCTCTAAACAGAGGAAGAGGGCAGTCGTGGCCTGCTTCCGAATGGCACCCTTATATAATCTGCCAAGGTCAGAAAGTTTGTAATATTTATAATAGATTAAAGTTGTTTCTCCCCTATAAGTGACAAGGTACCTGGGATTTACAGTACCTAGTCTAAGACAGGCGGAAGAGATCAGTGGGTTCTTCTTGTGTAATATCTGACTAATTTTGTTGGGTATTTTCGGAGACCTGTGATCTGCAGTGTTATCCTTAAATGACTCACGTGCTGAGGACTATCTGTTTGTTCACATATATGAGGCCACACAGACTAATTAGGAATTCATCTTCAGTGTCACACTTTCCTTAATTTGACTCCCGGCCTCTCACCTTCTCCACTCTGTGACATCGGGTCCCGTAACTCAGCTGACTTTGCCGCACTTTTCATATCACATCTCCGTTACTGATCATACCTGCCTCCTAGACTTGTTCAGATCATGTTCTGGGTTGATGGATGGATGTTCACAGAATGCTTGCAAGTGACCTACTGTGTTTATGTCACAGTAACTGTTAGTGATTGCTATTGTTTTTATAGTTATTAGCATTTGGGGAAAGGAGCTGTTATGTTATGGGACTGACTCTGGGGAATGATGTAAGTAAATTTGACAGGCCCTCCACTTTCTCTTGGAGATACAGCACACATACTTGTTAACAGAGAATTGACCTGATATATTTAAGTCCAGCGGGATGGCCTGGGTACCATTTCTGCCTTCCTGCAGTTCTTCTGAGAAACTGTGCTCTTTCCCACTCTGAACTCCATACACGTTGCATCATTTCTGGGTCTGTCAATCAGGACTCAGCTTAGCTATGTCTCTTTTGGGGGAACATTTCTGACCAAGCCACGTCCTTGTACTCCTTGCAAGCTGAAGGCTTCCTCCTCCGTTTCCAAGACACTCTTAGATACCTATAGTTGGAGACATTTCCAATGGAGTTGGGGCAATCTCTCTGATTCAGACTTTGAGATGCTTCAGAGTTTTGTTCTGTTTTATATCTTCGGCACTGAGAAAAGTGACTGGCATACTGACATTCGGTGCATGTTGGAGTGAATGAATGTAAGGCAGGGGGAAAAACAAACAAAAAACCAGGAGAACATCGTGTTCTCTCTTTTGCTAAGGCAGCTGGATTCCCTGCAATCATGTCACGCTCATGGAGTCTAAAGTATATTGACTTTTTCTTCAAACCGTGTGCTCCTTGTAAATTCTCTGACATAATTGTGGTATCACCATCTAGTCAAATAGAATATTAGCTGAATTCATCTTCTCATTCCTTTGCGGGTCACTCCTATACGGTCCTTCTCCAGGTCTTACCAGTTTTCCTTTGAATGACTTCATATCTCCACCCCCTTCCCTCTAGAGCCACCTGTGCAAGTCACTGGTTCTTTGCCTTGTACCACGTTGATGGCAGTGGATTTGAAATGCACATCTACAGGGTCACAGAGTTCTCTCTTTCTGGCATCAGAGGGCATCCATTCTCTCTACTGTGCCATTTTCAAAATGATATTCCTTATTCCAGGGGTTCTCCAGCCTGACACTTTTAAGAGATATGCTTAAATGCACTTAAAAAATAATCAGGCCTTGGGCGGTGCCTGTGGCTCAGTGAGTAGGGCACTGGCCCCACATACCAAGGGTGGTGGATTTAAACCTGGCTCCAGCCAAACTGCAACAAAAAATAGCCAGGCGTTGTGGTGGGCACCTGTAGTCCCAGCTACTTGGGAGGCTGAGACAAGAAAATCGCCTAAGCCCAGGAGTTGGAGGATGCTGTGAGCTGTGACTCCATGGCATTCTACCAAGGGCAATAAAGTGTCTATCTCTAAAATAATAATAATAATAATAATAATAATAATCAGGACTCAACTTATTGATGAGAATTTCTATGAAAGCCGAGCGTGTGTGCTGTTTAAAGCTGCACAGGGAGGTCTGGTGTGCCCAGAAGACTGAACTCATCCTTTGGCACGCCTTTTTCACGTGTGGGAATTGATGGTGATTTCTAGCCGTTCCGGCTACTTCTTCACTCCCTCCACCTGGTTTTCAAGGCCCTTCCCGCACCTGTGTGTTATGTCTCCTGAGTCCTCAGCCCACTTGTGTTATTATTAAGCTCAGCTTCCCAACGTCAGGGATCTCAGGACGTGAGAAGCACTTACCCCCGTCTCATTCTGTCACGTCTGATACTCTTGTGATGCTCCCTGATTGCCATAAGATTCTTTTCTCTCTTACTCACACCTGTCATTAGCTCCATGTTGAGTTTTACTGTTTCTTCTACTCTTCACTGATCTTTTACTTCATAGCTGGCCATTTATGATCAGGGGCCCAGGGTTTAATCTCTGGCTATACAATCCCATAAAGATCGCTCAGTGCATTCTGTTGTGGAATCTCCAGGGCTGGTTTCTGATGTGAACTTGAACACAGAGCAAGTCCTCTCTGGCACTTACTACATTCCCCACCAAGAGCCACGGGCTGGGATCACTGCCGCCTTCTGATAAACACCTACTCAACACGCTTTTCATCCTTTATTTCATGTTAAGTCTTAAAAAACTTAGATGTAGATGAGGTTATCCTTGTTTTACAAATGAGAAAAGTGAGACCTTCCTGGGGAAAGCTGACTAACTTGATTAGTGTTATAAAGCTCAGACATGGCTTGGCCAGAGTACAGGTTGGAGCTGATGTGTTCTGAGAAAGCCCACTGTATTTGCTGCAAAGTATTATCTTTTGGGAGGAAAATCAAGAACAGAAAGTTTATGTTATCTTTTTTAGTATATAAATACTCCAGAATAAAGCAGTGCTCAATACCTTTTTATGTTTTGTAAACCCGTTTTCTGAAACTATGCTTCTCTTTTAGGCATCGGGCTGTCAATCTCTTTCTTCAGGGCTACGAAAAGTCTTGGATCGAGACAGAAGAACATTACTTTGAGGATAAGCTGATAGAAGATTTAGCAGTACGTTTTTAATGGGGTTATAAAATGGCAAAGGGTCTGGACTTGGTGCAGCAGTGTTGATGTGAGCAGATATCATAGACCATTGAAGGAAGAAACATTATTACATTAGGTTGGGAACCTTTTAAATCTTAGTTGTGACTGCACTCAGTGCTTATGGAGAAACTCACTGTCCCTATTTCCAGATGTCACCAACATCAAGTAATTCAGAATTTAAAATGAATGACACACCTATTATTAGGTAAACATGAATCAGTTCTTCTTCGAGGGTCTTCCTCAAAGCACCTTTAAACACCTTAGAACCAGGTTCAATTACAAGCAGCTGAAATGTAAAGACGTTATCCCCCCAAGATAAGCTAACGCTTAACAAAAAGTTTCTGATTTTTAAAAAGAAACAGTGCAAATGATGATAGACGGGACGCAGAATAGATGGCCGTGGTAAATATGGTGGATGAGAAGTAGGAGTGTTGTCTGACCGTGCTGAAGAGGAGACTGTTCCTGAGAGCACAGCACAGGGGGCAATCCTGCAATCTGGTCTGAGTCAGGGCCCCTTTTAAAAATCTGACCAAAGCCATTTTCTTAAGAAAATTTGTAGTCATTCTCACAGAACATTACAGGCGAGCAGAGGCTTCATGATCCCCGAGCTAAAGGTCTCATGTCTAAAGGTTATTTTTTAAATTTATACATTATGGCTCAGCGCCTGTGGCTCAAGCGGTAAGGCGCCAGCCACG
The DNA here is from genome assembly GCA_963575145.1 of Galago senegalensis. Taxonomy (NCBI): domain Eukaryota; kingdom Metazoa; phylum Chordata; class Mammalia; order Primates; family Galagidae; genus Galago; species Galago senegalensis. Next base: position 17,338 of record CAUYTI010086112.1, on the reverse strand, counting down.
TACACCTAAGGTGGCAGGTTCGAATCCAGCCTGGGCCCACCAAACAATGACGGCTGCAACCAAAAAATAGCCGGGTGTTGTGGCAGGTGCCTGTGGTCCCAGCTACTTAGGAGGCAGAGACAGGAGACTCACTTGAGCCCAGGAGTTGGAGGTTGCTGTGAGTTGTGATGCCACGGCACTCTACCCAGGGGGACAGCTTGAGGCTCCTGTCTCAAAAAAATAAATAAATAAATAAATAAATAAATTTACAGATTATTAGAGAAGGTCATGGACAAACTCACCCAGTTATTGCATACCAACCTGAATGTCCCCATATTTTTAAGATGAATTTTATTTTTCTTTAAAATCAAAACACATAGAGAATATTTGAATGCCTTGTAGAAATTTGGTGATGCACATTTGGTGGTGCAACATTAGGTCTTAAACTAAGAAAAGGCACCATACACAGAGAAAATCAGTCAGAATGAGCAGGTCGGATATATTAAACCCATTAAATCATGCAACAAAAATCGGGATTAGTTAACTTTGCCATCAGTATAAATTTTAATAATTTTCCTCACTATTAGTGTTAAGTTCTAAAAGTATCTGAAAATGAAAAAAATATATATGTCAGTGGTTCAAGAATTAGCTCATGTAGTATTGTCTGCTTGTCATTCTTTGTGTAGGCCAAAAGAATGTTCCACTGGAAAGGCAGTTTGCATTGTTATGTGGACTAAATTTTTATACTTGGGTGATAGCATTTTATTGCCAATATTTGTTAAAGTGAGCCCTCCATAACGCTAAGATTTGTGTCACAAATACACTCTCAGATGGTTATAATTCTGTTTATAAGAATGATATTCAGGATTTTAAAATTATTTAAGTTGGACGGCGCCTGTGGCTCAGTGAGTAGAGCACTGGCCCCATATACTGAGGGTGGCAGGTTGAAACCCAGCCCTGGCTGAACTGCAACAAAAAAAATAGCTGGGCGTTATGGCAGGAACCTGTAGTCCCAGCTACTTGGGAGGCTGAGGCAAGAGAATCGCCTAAGCCCAGGAGTTGGAGGTTGCTATGAGTTGTGTGACACCATGGCCCTCTACCAAGGGTGATAAAGTGAGACTCTGGCTCTCCCAAAATAAAATAAAATAAAATAAAATAATTTAAGTTATTCTTGCCTATAAGCTTTTTGGTCAAATTATTAAATATCTGTTTTAAGCTGCATAGTTTTTCATTGATAATGTAATAGATATATGGGGGTCATGATGGAAGTTTTAAGATACACAAAAATCAAGAAACATAAAATTTGCATGGATGGAAACAAAGGAAGTCCTCCCAGCAACACCAGTAAGTCCAGCAAGGTGAACTTTACAGGCTTAAATCAGAAAGGACGCTGGTGACTGTGTTTCCAGATATAAAGTGCTAGAATGGACCATAACATAGTCTGTCTCCAAACCCTCCTAGTGACCCGTGTTAACACGTCTTACATTCATGTTACATATGTTGGATTATCTATCTTATATACACACAACGCACATGCATGCGTCCACACTTCCATACAAATACATACAGAGCTTGCATCATGCATGTAAAGTCCACACACAACAACAACAACAGGAAACTGGCCCTGGATCTCAGTGAACATTTCTTTCCAACGTGAAATTTTGCAAACTTGACTTTTTTATAGAAACCTGGGGCCGAACCTCCGGCAGAAGATGAAGGCGCTAAAAGGGTGGACCCGCTGCATCAGCTGATCCTTCTGTTTAGCCGAACGGCTTTGACCGAGAAATGGTATGCTTGGGGGGGTTCAGGTGGAAGTAGAGGAGAAAAGACGAAACTCACGTCTGAGTATTCTGTGCGTCATGTACTCGTGTTCCTGTCTCGTCTCGTTCTTGTTGGAGGAGAGAGTTGTTCAAATGTGACCAGTCTGCCCTGCACCCATGGGTGAACGTTGGTCCAATTTTAGGCTTTAGTACCTACCTACAAGTTCTAGTTTTCCTTAACAAGTTTGCGACTAGCTGATTTAGTTGATTCTGGTTTTTCTTAGAAATGGTGTTCCGGTTCGGCGCCTGTGGCTCAAGTGGCTAAGGCGCCAGCCACATACACCTGAGGTGGCGGGTTTGAATCCCCAGCCCGGGCCCGCCAAACAACAATGATGGCTGCAACCAGAAAATGGCCAGGCCTTGTGGCGGGCGCCTGTAGTCCCAGCTACTTGGGAGGCTGAGGCAGGAGACTCGCTTGAGCCCAGGAGGTGGAGGTTGCTGTGAGCGTGATGCCATGGCACTTTACCCAGGGGGATAGCTTGAGGCTCTGTCTCAAAAAAAGAAAAAAAAAGAAATGGCGTTCTACTCGATCATAAACAGCCTTTATAAATAAAACTCAAACAAGAAACAGAAACCAAATCATTTTCCAGTGTCAGGAATGTGTGGACGCTGATGGTGACGCAGTGTTTCCTGGGTAGATGGGATATTGTGTAGTGGGTCTTGGGTCACCTTTAGCGGCTGGGTGAGCCATCATTTCAACTTGGAAATAGCTCTGATCTATGTTAAGGGCATTGCCCATTTCTTTGTTATTTTTTCGAAGCCTTCTGTGGTCTTAGTCAGACAAATTTACTAAAGCCACAAGGGGGCGCCTTCTATGGAGTCAAAGGCAGTGTGGGGCCCAATGATCAGTGTGCTCAGCATCTGCCCAGAACAGGTGCACTGCCCGGGTTGGCTGTGTGGAGAGGACCTTGCTGAGCTTATGGCACATTGATCTGTCAGGTGAAAGAAATCCCGCTTCCCCGGGTGCCTCACCCGCTCCCTGCAGAACCTGGAAGATAATTTGATGTTCAACCCATGTCTGCATAAATTTTCTCACCCCTCCTGAAGAGTTCATTCGACCTCTTTGCATGCCATAACGATATACATTTTTCCCTCTTAGCTGTTGTGATCCATCTTTCTCTCACTATTTCCCTCCCTCTCTCTCTCTCTCTCATTATTTTTTAACTAACAAAATCATCTCATCCCTAAGCATAAAGCAACTCTGTCTGGCATTATCAGGTAATGAGGTATTTCTCCTAAGTGAATTTTTCTCATGGCTCAAGTTTAAAACTGCTAAAGTAACTTTGAAAATGTTAGGTATTTTTTTATGCATCAAAGTCTCCATGCTTGTGAAAAAGGCAATCGTAAACATATTCTGACCTTTCTTAATTTTTAAGACGCATCCTTATGGTCATCTTATGTTTTAGCCGTAACATAATAATTTGGAGAGTCTCTCCATCACTTGTCAAATTTCACTCCTGGTGTCAAAAGTCCCTGCCTTGTTAAAATTTGCTTGTTTCAAATTTTGTAGTCTGAAGAAAATTTAAAGTTATTACATTTGGGTATAAATCAAAAGACCATTTATTCTCTGAGAATTGAAGGCCCTTCTCTGAGGTAAGATGGGACGGCAGTTTAGGAACCCTGATATATTTGCCTTCTGCTTCTAGAATATTCCTGAGCGATTACTGTTGTCTCTGTTTTGTTGTCCTTTAGTGCTTAAAAGGTGTACGTCTTAGAAAAAAGATTATTTTATGCATTGATGATCTCTTTACATATGATTCGCCTTCTGCTTAAAAATTGATGGCTGTTTACTTGCTTTCCGTAGCAAACTGGAGGAAGATTTTTTATACATGGCTTATGCAGACATTATGGCTAAGGTAAGTAAGTATCCTTTCTGATTTTAAAACACTGAAAAGTCACTGTCATTTGGAAAAAAGATAAGAATGTATGTATTTATGGATGAAAACTAAACATTGATGAAAAACAAAAAGAGCCTTAATACCAACTTTTCACTGTTGCATGAATCTCTGCTCTAACTTCCTCAACAGGTAACCGTTGTCTCCCACCTTAGATTTTTATTCATGGGGAGCTCGCTGATTTTCCAAACGTTCATTCATTCAGCAGATCCCCACTGGACACCAAGATACTGGAGATGACATGTGAATAGGAAAGAAGGGCACACACCACACCTTCTTGGAGTTTGTCTCCTCATAGGGAAGACAAAATTTAAGACAATAATTACAGAAAAACTCTGATCTATTTAATGGCAGAGGAACTACCAGAAGTGTTGAGAACGGGTTGCATTGCATGGTTGTGAGGGCTGCTTAAGGAAGGCTTTGTTCAACCAGGAGTGGCCATGCAAAGGCAGTAATAGCTGACATTATCGAATATTTATTTCATTTGCTCAAGAAAAGAATTGGTATAAATTCCTATAACAATTGAGCAAGGGAATTGGTATAAAAGAGGACTGAGGTTTAAGTGAGTCTCTAACCTGGGTACCATACACTGAGATGGGAGCACCGGAGTAATTACAGGCCTGGACTGAGATACCTCAAAATAACAGAATAGTTACTTTTATCATTTTTATAATATAGGATGTCCATAAAGTTCATGTGCCATTTTAAAAAATTGCACACAAAGTATATGGACACCCTTAACTTTGTATAAGAAGCAGTTAGAATTTCACTTTATTCCTTTGAGCCAAATACAATAAAAAACAAACTTAGAGGTGCAGTGGCTAGGATGCCAGCCACATATACCAGGGCTGGCAGTTTCAAACCCCGCCCAGGCCTGCTAAATAGCAATGACAACTACAACACAAAATAGCCAGGCGTTGTGGTGGGCGCCTGCAGTCCCAGCTACTTGGGAGACTGAGGCAAGAGAATCGCTTAAGCCCAAGAGTTTGAAGTTGCTGTGAGCTGTGACACCACAGCACTCTACCAAAGGTGACATAGTGAGACTCTGTCTCAAAAAAATAAATAAATAAAAAGAGAAAATAAGGCATGTGCCTTTGCTAGTGCCTTGTAATGGCAGCATGAAAAGAAAAAGAGAAAATAAGAATCCTTATCTTTAAGATTTACAGCTTGGTGAAATAAGACAAACATATGACTAGGTAGAGGGTGTGGTGTGACAGGTGCCTCATCATTTTCTCTATGTTATTTATGAATAGGTAACCTAATATTTTAATTTTGTAAAAGCACAATATATATTTATTATATAAAATATTAGGTAATCTAATATTTTGTAAAAAGCACTATATATAATCTTTTTTCTAGTGTGAATATGGTCATGAATTCATTGATAAGGTCATATCAGTATTACATGTAATATATAACATTATTTATGGCAAGGGTTTTTTTGCTATTTTTTTAATTAAATCATAACTGTGTACAACAATGTAATCATAGGGTACAGTCTGGTGCTTTGATACACAATTTGAGATATTTTCATCAAACTGGTTAACATAGCCTTCATGTCATTTTCTTAGTTGTTATGTCAAGACATCTATATTCTACTTCTAGAAAGATTCACTGGTACCTTTGTAAGATAAACCATAGAGGTGATCCTTCCAATCACCTTCCCTCCACCCATCTACCCCCCTCCCCATAGTCTTAGGCTATAATTAAGTTATAGCTTTTATATGAAAGCTATAAGTAAAAGTATCCAATGATGGTTAAGTTTTAAACATTCAACTTAACAATATTTAAACACGATTGATGGCAAGTGACTACAAACGATTTGTGTTCTGTGTTGAGTAATTCTGCTGCACTTTCTGCCTCAATGTATTCCTTTCCTCTCTTTTTTTCCCTACACGTCTCAGAGTTGTCACGATGAGGAGGATGATGATGGTGAAGAGGAGGTGAAGAGTTTTGAAGTAAGATGGATCTTTCTAGATGTGTCTCTTTCCCACCGTGAAACATTGTTGCATAGCTTGTAACTGACATTTCCGTTTCTCGCTTCATGGCTTACGGCAGCTTCTTGTGTCGAGGGACTGCATGTCAGAGCTGGATGGACGAACCCGAGTCCTAACATTTGCTGAAGTTAAGACCAGAAAACAGAGAGAAGTTAGGTCATGACAGACAGCCCATATGTTCAGAATGAGTGTTCCTCAGAACTCCGGAGATGAGCCCGCGGTAGATCGCTCTCATCCCAGCGATGTTATGGTCTGGAATTTCCAACAGACATGTAAAAAAGTATTGATTGAAGGGCAACATAACATCGAGCATTTACTCAAACCCTGGGTTTGATGTATTTTCTCAGCTGAAGTCTTAACGATTTGGCCTCTTGTGACATCTGCCCGAGGAGGTCACTCATTCCCTGTACATATGTAAATGGTGGCACAGGACGCAGTTTGCTTGCATGAGTTAGGAGTGCCTATATCCCCGGGACTAGATTGTATTTTATGATTATTTTCTCAGAAATTCTCAGCTTTTAAATATCCGGTATAATTTGAAATGCTGCTTCATGTTAAATTAGCTGGAAGGAAAGTTACTATTACACTCCCTCTCTGCTTGTCCTGCACTATTGCTTTGTACAGGAGAAACTAGGTATTGCAAACTAGCCCTTTCCTCATGTATCAGCTCCTTTTTTCTTTCTTTCTTTCTTTTCTTTCTTTCTTTTTTTTTTTTTTTTTTAGAATCTTAGAAAGAAATTCAGTGTAAGGAAATAGAGATTAGATTCTTTTTTTTCCTATTAAGTAACATGTCTGGCCTTCGAGCTAGAAGTCTGGAAACCCATCAATGGCCAGCAATGAGAATTTAAATGAACTGAAGTGGACCCCACAAAAACAGATAGCCCAGGAGGGAGCTCAGAGCAGTGCCCGTCCAGGGACAGGTTTACGTGAGCCTCTCTGTAACATTGAAGTCAATGTGAGAGAAATATAAAAACAATTTAATTTGAGGATAGCCCATGACTGTTGCTGGCTGAGAAAAAGACCATGAGATTAATTTTTCTAGGGCACTATAATCTTTTCTAATGTACGTGTGTTCTAGTCTCCAATCCATCCTTATTGATAAGCCACTGAGGCAAATTAGAATGACCTGTGAGTGGCAGATGATAGTGTTTTGCTGGAGTGCACACCATTTGTGGTCTACCAGTTGTCTTCCGAGCAGTTGTTTATTGTTATTTTGCTTCTTGTCCTCATCCTTCCTTAAGGTCACAGGATCCCAACGCAGCAAGGTAAAACTATATATGTGTGTGTATTTGTCTGGGTCTGAGTTTCAGTTTCTTGTGATTTCCCTTTGTTAGACCCAACATCTTGGATTCTTTCATAATAAAAGGCCTTGCAGATCTTTCTACAAGTCTGTTACCTCTAATGCAATTGGTCTCATCACGATCCCTTCCTGAGCAGGGGTTTGTTCTTCTTAAAATCGAAATGACTCAGAATTTACAATTTTATCCTCCGTGTTGACTTTGAGCTGCAAACTGTGCTGGGAAAAGAGCCCAGCCCTTCAGGTGATAAACTTTTAGCGTGGGAATTTTCATTTTCAGCACAGCCTCCCAGCCTTACCCTTCCTGATTTTTTTTATACCACTCTAATTACTTGAAAACAATCTTGATAAACGGCACTGGTGGTAAAACTGGAAAGCAGGCTGCTTTTTCTACCATGCTATAGATACATTCAATTAGGACCTGGGGATTATGTCCCATTATTTCAATATGGATTTCATCATTTCCCTAAAAGGAAGAATAGCCAAATACTTGGAAAACTTGCTAAGAGAAAACATTTTGATCCAAAATTATAATGGACCCCACTAAGCTTATAATTTAATATGTTCACGCGGCTACTCATTAGGAAGATTGATCACAAACATTCCTGAAAGAAAATATCAATCATTTTATTTTTAAAAAGAAAGTCTTTTCAGTGTGTAAGTGTAAATTCTTCCTTTCTGCCTTCTTTAAAAATAAGAAGAAGAGTATTTGCTAATAAAATGAATTTTTAGACTGCCCTGAAAAACCTATTTGGAAGAAAAATTTGAAATATTTTTAATCTACTAAGATCTTTGGAGGAATATACTGTTTTATATCATGATCTTTGTAAAACTTTATTTTTTTCAGATTAATATAAGGGTATGTATGAGTAGGTTACATAGTTTCATTTGTTAGGACTCAACTAGTTGTAGTTGAGTCCTTCACCCAGGAGGTGTGCCATATATCCCTACATTGTAGCCATTAGGTGGGAGATTACCTACCTGCCCCCTTCTTGATCTGATGGTGTTTTTCCTCTTGTGTGGGCCCATTCTTGTTCATCTACCAGTTTCATATTAGTACTGAGTACGTGGGATTCTGGCTTTTCCATTCCTGAGATACTTTATTAAGGAGAATGTTCTTCAACCCCAGGTTAACACAAAAGATGTAAAGTGTCCATATTTTTTATAGTTGAGTAGTATTCCAGAGTAGACACATACCACAAAATATACCGTGGTTTATTAATCCATTTATGGGCTGATGCCCACTTGGGTTGTTTTCTCATCTTTGTGATTGTGAATTGAGCTGCTATAAACATTTCAGTGCAAGTGTTCTTATGCAGTGTTGTAACTGGCGCAACTGAGAGAGAAAGTCGGACCCCACCTCTGGCGCAATAATCAATAGGAATTTATTATAAATTTTTAATACACCTGCAGGGGGCTGTTGCTGTGGAAAGCAAGCAGTGTCGAATGGCACATCAGATGGGTTTATATACTATAATTTCTGCTGAATTAGCAAGCAAGCTTGAACAAAAGCCAAAATATTGCAATTAGCCAGCCCAGCATAGCTCAGGGGTCACAGGGTAGGGACACGTGCATTAGCTCATAAATCACATGAGGGGTTACACAATTCAGGATGGAGGTACATGGTTTGAAGAAGCTTCCAAAGAACTCGGGACTTTCCACCAAGGGCTTTTTCTGGCATCAACCCCTCCCTGCATATTTTCCTAATTTCAGACTTCTTCTCGGAATTCTACCTCGCCACCCTTATGGGGGCTGGGACTTAGAAGAAGTTTCCTTTTCAAGGGTAGAGGGCTTTTCCCCCACTGGTCTTAGCAGGGAATCAAGGGGGTCTGGTCATCACAGGTGAAATGCTATTTTTTCTTCTGGGTGGATACCTAGTCATAGGATTACAGGATCAAATGGAAAGTCCACTTTTAGCCTTTTAAATATTCTCCATACTTATTTCCAAAGAGACTATAAGAGTTTGCAGTCCCACCAGTAGTGTACAAGTGTTGCTGTTCTCTCCAGACCCTTGCCAGCGTCTGCAGCTATGGGACTTAAATTTGAATTTGTGCATATACTATTACATATAACTCCACTACGATGAAGATGGCAGCTCAAATCATATAATGGAAATAACACTTGGTAATATATTGCAGGCTTCAGTGACATAATGGGTAGAACAGATACAATGATAATTTGTAGATTTTGATTTTTTATCACTATTTATTGTAGATAAATCTTTTCTGTAAATTGTTGAGGGATGAAAGCCTGAAGGAACCTCCTAAATCAACCACAGATTTGATTTCCAACAGACCGAAGCGAACGCCCCAGGAATATATTGATAGCTGTGTGTTGATACTGCTGGATGTATTGCTTGTCAAGAAAACCCTTTTGCTTTGGAAGAGGAATGCATTTTCAGGGAGCTACAACAGTGAATGCCATTTGGTAAATAGGATTAAATTTAGTGACACTAGAAAGGTGTTCCTTCTTCAGGAAAGCAGTCTAAAGAGGACTAACAGTAGAATCTTAGTATTTAGAGTCCAGGTTTCAGGTCAGGCCGAGAACAAGAAATCAAGAGAGAATGGAGCCTGACCTGAGAGAAACGTAACTACTGAAAAACTGAACCGGATAATCAGATCATTCTTTCCTTCATAATTTAATAATCAGGCTGTTTTGCAGTTTAAACAGTTCTTACAACAATTTATGTCAAATAAATTTGGAAATAACATACAGTGCATGATCATTGAGTTTTATCCCTAGAACTGGTCGGTTATTAATGTTTGATGTAGTTTCTATTTAAAATCTTTATCTGTGGGGCAGCGCCTGTGGTTCAAAGGAGTAGGGTGCTGGCCCCATATGCCAGAGGTGGCAGGTTCAAACCCAGCCTGGCCAAAAAAAAAAAAAAAAAAAATTTATCTGTGAAGTATTCAACTAAGACATTAAGAAGAGCAAAGAGGAGATATAAAGAAAAAAAAATACTAGCCAGGTATGGTGGGTTATTCCTGTAATCCCAGCCCTTTGGGAGGCTGAGGCAGGAGGATCTCCTGAGTCTAGCCTGGGAATCATAGTAAGCCCGCATATCTAAATTTTTTTTTTAATAAAGGTAGGATATATTCTTTGTAAAGCTTAGTTTGAGTATAATATAGTATAGCTTGAGTTTGAGGCTTCTTTGAACACAGAAACAGGCGTCTGTAAGAAACTGAATTTTAGAACGAATGAATTTAAGTATGCGTATTTAAAAGTCAGTATAAAGACATATTGAGAATTGTGGCAGAAGAAATAAGTGAGCTAACCCAAGGAATGGATATATATTTAAGAAAGAAAGCATAGATAGAAACCAGTATAACACCTACTTTTTAATGGTGGGTGAAAGCGCTTTTTGCAGTCTGGTGAGCATTTGCTATTATTTGAAAAAATTTTCATTCATTTCAAAGAATAAATAATTCATTGTTTATACAGATGTTATGTCATTTAAGAAGTCAAGTGATTATTTTGAGGCAGCTTATTTGCTTCTACTGTGGTGTCACACACATGTCTTCCCAGCTATTCAGGAGGTTGAGGCAGGAGGACAAATTGAGCCCAAGAGTTTGGGGCTATAGTGAGCTATGATTACACCACTGTACTCCAGCCTGGGCAATAGAGCAAGACCCCTACCCTTAAAAACAAAAAAGAAACTGGAATGTGCTATTATAAGAACATTTTCCATGAGGAATACAGTAAAACTCAAAAAGACATGGAAAACAGAAAACATGGAATGAAAAGTTAAGCACTTCTCAGCTTTTTTTTTCTTTTATCACCTGTATATTTCATTGATATTGATCCTATTAAAACTTGCCTCATACAACTCAATCATTTAATTCCCTGTTTCATCTTTACTATATGTAAATATGTTTTTCTTACACCTACATATTTAATAACCTTATTGCATATTTAGCTAACTTTTTTAGATTTGGGGCTATTTCTATGAAAATCGTAAAAGAAGACAGTTAAATCTTATAAAGAGGCCGACATTAATTAAAAGGGAAGACATATTTTATTCCTATAAAGTTCATTATTAAAGCTGTAGAGGCATGCTTTTTTTAGGTTTTAAATTCTTCACAAGCCAAAGCAAATAAAAATAATAATAACGTTTCAAGTCAAATTACTATTTTCTGAGCATGATAGGTTTTTCTCTCCCAGCTCAACAAAGAGCTTTGGTACCAGAGTAGACCACATTTTTGAGCTATATTCTGCAGAATACTTGGAAACATTATTTAGATTATTCTTTCCTCTCTAAAAGCTGAAGGTATGACATTTTGAATGATATTTTAGTGAAAGCATTTCTTTGGAACATTGAAGTACTATAACATATGATTATTATTTACTGAAAAACATTTTTAAGAGGAGGGGAGCCAAGGAAGGGAACATTAACTTGTCCCCTAGGCCATCTTTCACCAATATTTGGCAAGCTACATCTTCCTTTGGCTAAGGCCCAATTTCTAATTCACAGGTGAATTCTCTGATGAGTCCCCAAGGTCCTATTACTCTTTACTATTGATTAAAGAGAATTTCTGTGCCTTAAATACAAAATACGCCTGCAGCAGAGTCGACATTCTGTGATAAATATTGAGGATACTAGCATATTCTCTCTCAGATGGACCTCAGACATAACTAAAATGAAATCACACCTGCTAATGTACCCATACCAGTATCCAGCTGATATTTCAAAGAATGCACCTTATTGCTCTTTTCTCAGGCTGTGTTGGGCGAGAAAGAACTACATAGCACTTCCTGTCTGTATTCAAGGCGCTGTCTTGGTTTTTAAGGCTTACACAAACAACTAGGTGAATGAAGGCTGACTTAAATCCAGGATTCTGTTTAGGAATAAGCTGAATTCTCTATAAGGAAAAGTCAACTTATTAAGGTGATAACTTATGATTTTAAAATTACTCATTCTTCACTCCCAGAAGTGTAAATTTTGTCAGTTGGACTCTGAAATAGAAAAACTATTTCAACTCAGCTGAGTTTTATTGATTCAGCATAGTTTTAAATTAGTTCTAAATATGCTCAAGCCATGGGAAACAATATTCCACCCCCAAACACAAGTGTATATGATATTGGAAGAACTGATCGCAAAGTCACATTCTATAATAAATCTAAATTTCAGAACCTCTAGCCCATTAAAGTGAAGTGTGTGTTTTTGGTTTAGTGTTTATTTTGCCTTTGTATAGTAGAAAACTTTGATACCATTTTTTAAAAGTTTGGTTTGAATTAAAGATTTGTTTTCTCTCATTTTTTTTTTTTTTGCTTTTGTTGTTGTTATAAAGAGCCTTAGAAAGTATGCTTATCTGATGGAGAAGTAGAATTCTGGAAGCTTTTTTATTATACTACTATAAAGTTCAGGAGTAAAGAGAATGGCCACACCAGACATGAAGAATGTCCTTCAGAATCAATCTGAATTTCTTTGCTTCCCTGGGTTAAAATATCTTTTCATCTCCATTATGAAGGGCAATTATTTTCTCCACCAAGGAGCGACCAAAGGGCCGTTGTAATTTATTCTTCTTACTTGAGTATTTTTTCCTCACACAGACAAGTTGTTACAACAGAACAAAATGTAGTTGTTTTCTTCTTTGGGCCATTTTACTTGCCCTTGCCTCCCCACAAAGTGTTAAAACCTCAAGTAACTCTTAGACAAAATAGAAGACTATGAGCAATTTTATCTGAAACTTTAATTATGTCGAAAGACAATCATAATGTTGAATTTCTATGTCCTATGCCAGTGATTTGGTCATGGGTCTGATTTTTAGGACCACATTTGACCTTAAAAAGATTTATAATGTTCTCATTAGGCTAGGAGCTGATAATTCTTAGGTACTCTTAACAATCAGAATGTTTTGCTTAGGGGAAAATTAAAATTGTAGAGCTGCTCTTGTAACTGTACTCCTGTTGCTCCAAAAGCCAGACTCAAGAGACAAGTGTTGGTTACGGGACTAGCGGGTTTATTCAGAAGCTGGCAACCCAAGGAGCAGGTGGGCTCATTGGTAGGGTGGGGACTTGTAGTGCAGACTGAGAAAGAATTCTTGACATAAAGATTCAGACAGTTTTAAAGAAAAAAAGTTTATTTTACTTGCCAAAGGAGGAAAGGGCATGGCATAAAAGAAAGATGTGCTGGCTTCAAGGGTAAAGGGTTTGGGATAAAAGAAAAAAAATATATATATATAGTTATTATTGCAAAATGATAATAGGAGGCAGCTATACCCCAATTGTGTTTTGTTTTTGTTTTTCTCCTATGCCAGGCTGGCTTTATCAGTCTCCCTGAATGTGTTCTGGCAGGAACTGGGGGAGTGTTATGCTCCTCCTGTCTGCTCAAGTGCTATAAATTATTAGACACAATGAGTGAAGCCGTAGGTGATTAATCTTAGAGATAGTGAGGTAACGGACAGGCTGTTGTGTGTTGTGATCATTTGGTTTTTTGTTCTTTCCTCGATTAGTTTATTTTTCTCCATTAGATAGTTTATTAGAAATGCTGTCCTTTCATTATTCCTCTTTGGTTAGAAATGATATTCTTATCAGTGGACTTGAGACTGGAGTGTTGGACGAAGGTCTGTTCTTTTGTAACTGTTCTTTGCTGACTTGTGGTTGTAGAGTTGTTTCTAGTTGGAAGTCCAATTGAAGGTCCTTAAGGGGAAGTAGCTAAAATCTGACAGTCTTAAAATCCAAAGTAGAGGCAGGATAGTGTTTTTGTTGGAGGGAAACAGTTAGGGCTTGAATTTGGTTATGTATGAAGGTTATTAAATAGTGGGAAATATAGGGATCAAAAATAAGTTCTTAGAGCAGAGCTATTGGTTCTAAAGGAGGTGTTAACCTAGAAAAATATGGCCACATAGGGAATCTGAAATCACATCAGTCAAACCCATCAGAAGTTCCCTGTTCATGAAGTATACTTGCTCTTTTTAAAAATGTCTTGAAAGTTAGTCTATATGAATAAGCATTTGAACCATGGAGAAAATAAGTTTTATTTTGAGGATGTATACATATATATGTAGATATATTGAAATAAGGTTTTCCATCATGTTTTATGTCTTCATAAGTAGAAGCTAAAATTACTCTGGCTAACAGAGGCAAACATAAGGCATATGTAGGTATAGGGGATGATAATATACTCAAATGAAAAAAGGTATAGTAGGGTTATTGTTAGGGTTTCCACCATGGACAAAATGGGAACCAGCCTGGTACATAAGCTGGGTTGTGGAGACATCCACAGAACAAGAAAAGTAGAAGGCTGGGCTGGGCACAGTGGCTCATGCCTGTAATTCTAGCACTCTGGGAGGCCAAGGTGGGTGGATTGATTGAGCTCAAGAGTTTGAGACCAGCCTAAGCAAAAAAGCAAGACCCTGTCTCTACTAAAAATAGAAAATCTGAGGCAAAAGGATCACTTGAGCCCAAGAGTTGGGGATTTCTGTGAGCTGTGATGCCACAGCACTCTACCCAGGGCAACAGCTTGAGACTTTGTAAAAGAGAGAGAGAGAGAAAGAGAGATAAGGAGGAGGACAAAGGACAAAGATAGTGCGTAGTCATATGTATTACACTGTTTTATTGACGCTCATGTCATAAGACTTCTGTTGCATAAATGGAAGCCTGGTATTGGTAATGGGCTGGCAGGTATAGGCCAGTAGATTTATGGTGGGTGAAGTATTTTCTAAGGAGGATCTGGGGGCTCAAGTCAGGAGAGATTAATCCAGGATGAAATTTCCAGAATCTTAGTTGCAGTGGGGGTAGTGAGAATTATTTGAAAAGGACCTTTTCACAAAGATTGAAGGGGCCCGGTTTGTCCTGGGAATCCTTAAGTGAAACTCAGTCTTCAGGCTATAAATGTTGAGGTCCCTTTAAATTAAGGAGTTGACATATTCCTATAGGAGTGAGCTCCACTGCTGGAAAATAAGTGCCCAGGGGGGATAGGGAGATTGAGGTGAAAGTTGAGAGGAGAACAGAACCCCATTACAAGTTCAAAGGATTAAGAAATAAATATTCTGTGGGGGAGATACGGAGTCCGAAAAGAGCACAGGGAAAGAGGTATATCCAGATTTGTCTTAGTTCTAAGGAAAGCTTTGGGAGCTGTTTTTTAATTGTTGAGTGAGACTTTTCTATTTTTCTTGAGGCTTAGGATGGTAGGCTGAGTTGTTTGTGGGCAGCGTTTGAAAGAAAAGGGCAGCTTGAGTAGCTGGAACATCTAAACTTTAATAACAATTTTAAACTAGTTTTATTTACAAAGGTTATCAAAGTCACATGAACAGAAAGATGTTTGAGTTCTTTCTTATGTTCTTTATAAATTATTAGATTTAAGTGCTTATTTTTTTCTTTAAATCGATTAGAGCCCTCTTACATATTTTGACATACACATGACATATGTAGACATATAAACATATAGACATACAGACAAATTTTTTGTGTGAAACAATGCAGGAAGTTTAAGAGCTAAGACTTTAGGCCTAAATATTGTACTGTCTTTCATTTCTACCAAAGGTAGGAGAAAGGTTGTGTGTAAAGTTCTAGTTAAACCTTTCCCAGAAGCCCGAGAAAGGGATTTGTCAGTGTCAAAAGCAGAAAAGGAGTTGGGTGTCTAACTTAACCATAAGATCTTTTCCTGTGAGGGGGAGGAAATTGGGAACTACTAGAAGGGAATGAGCAAAGACTTGATTTCCTAGAGAGAAAAGATGTTGAGGAGAACATAGGGGTATGTATTTCACTCACACCCCAACAGTGGAGATAAAAGAGGGAAGCAGAGGTCCCCAAAATTCATAAAGAGAGTGATAAGTGGTAAGGATCTCTGGTAGCGTTAAAAATCTACCTGCTTAGCCACAACAGAGAGAGTTACCTAGGCTCAGCCATTTTGATGTTAGAAAGTGGAGCTAGTTCCAAAGCCAGAGATCTGTTGGTCAGAGTGAAGCAATCTCAGGAGAACCAAAGGGACAGGGGAGGCCGGCTCAGGGGGGCCTGCCAGTTCCAGAAGGCAAGTGCAATCTCCTTTCTCCAGGAGAGGTCACCCCCATTTTCAGTGTCCCTCCGTTTGGCCATGAGTGCACAGACCCAACAGTCCTCCTGGGGTATTTTTACTTCAGTGACCTAGAGTTGATTGCAGTTGAGTCAAGGTTCAGTTCCTGGAGAAGGGTGTGGTCCTGGTATATTCTTGTCTGAGCCTCTGGTGTAGCTCTGTCTCTGAAAAGCTAGCTTTATCAGTCTCCTTGAAATGTGGTCTGGCAGGAACTTAGGGAGAGTCACTCTCCTTTATTTTCTCATTGCTTTTCAAGTGCTACTATAAAAACAAACTCTTAGAGACAGGGAGTTAAGCCATAGATGGTTAATCTTAAAGACAACCAGTTAAACAACAAATATTTAAGCAAACAAAGTGTGTGGTGTGATATTTCACTCTTTTTTTTCAGTCCTATATTAGATAGTCTATTTTTCTCCATCAGATAGCTTATTAGTAATGCCACTCTTTCACTCATGTCATGAAGACCATCTCAGATTCCTCATACTGGCTGAAGAGTTTTAAAGGGGGCATGTCCTGGGAAACGAGGTGCAGGAGCTCACTACTTCTAGGTCATCGTAGATTGTCCCTGAGATTATCTTGAGTATTGGCCATCAGGTGATCTGGTTGGCATCAGCTAGACCACAACAGAGTTGAAGGTTAAGTGTTTAGCATTTTTTTCTGCCCAGTAGGGGGTTGGGGAATCCTTTAATCTTGCTTTCAGGGTTAGTTTTTCAAGGTCAGTTGGTGGGGATTCTTTTTTTTTTTTTGAGACAGAGCCTCAAGCTGTCCCCCTGGGTAGAGTGCCGTGGCATTACAGCTCACAGCAACCTCCAACTCCTGGGCTCAAGCGAGTCTCCTGCCTCAGCCTCCAAAGTAGCTGGGACCACAGGCGCCCGCCACAACGCCTGGCTATGTTTTGGTTGCAGCTGTCCTTGTTGTTTGGCGGGTCTGCGCTGGGGATTCGAACCCGCCACCTTGGGTGTACGTGGCTGGCGCCTTAGCCGGTTGAGCCATAAGCACCGAGCCAAATTCCTAGGTTTCAAGCAACCCTCCTGGCTCAGCCACCTGAATAGCTGGGACTATAGGTACCCACAATTGCTAATTGTTTTTTGTTTCGAAACAGAGTCTCACTCTGTCACTCTGAGTGCGGTGGCATCATCATAGCTCAAAGCAACCTTAGTCTCTTAGGCTCAAGAGATCCTCTTGCCTCAGTTTCCTGTGTAGCTGGGACTACAGGCACACACCACAACACCAGTTAGTTTTTTTATTTTTAGTAGAACTCAGGCTGGTCTTTTTTTTTTTTTTTTTTGAGACAGAGCCTCAAGCTGTCCCCCTGGGTAGAGTGCCGTGGCATTACA
>CAUYTI010086109.1:0-39891 GCA_963575145.1 Galago senegalensis | reverse complement strand
CTCAAGCTGTCCCCCTGGGTAGAGTGCCGTGGCATCACAGCTCACAGCAACCTCCAACTCCTGGGCTCAAGTGAGTCTCCTGCCTCCACCTCCCAAGTAGCTGGGATCACAGGTGCCCGCCACAACGCCCGGCTATTTTTTTTTTCTTGGTTGCAGCCATCATTGTTGTTTGGCGGGCCCTGGCTGGATTCAAACCAGCCACCTTAGGTGTATGTGACTGGCACCTTAGCCACTTGAGCCACAGGCGGCGAGCCAAGACCATGATCTTTTAAAAAGACCTATGCTATTGCCTGATAGACATATAAGAGGCACTCGAATTAAAGGAATGAGAAAAGTGATCTAGGGAATGCCACCTTTAATGAATCTGTAGCTGACTGACAATATATTTATCAACCAATGCATTACTATTCTATTGAGAGCTATTGGAGGACAGAGACCAAGTAATATTCCTTTGCATCCCTGAGATGAGCAAAGAAGCTGGATATACAATAAATATTTGGAGAGCCACTGAACTTGGAGGGAGATAACCAGTAGCTTCTTTCAGAACTCGGATGTGCAATCGTTTTATTTGTGATCTGGATACTTAAGCAAATTAAATATATGGATGACACAAAGCTTAAAGGACAAGATGCCATAAATATTTGACTAATCAATAGAACACCATCACACATCTTAAATACAGCAGTCAATGGAACTGGAGAAGCAATAGTCATTGAGCCATTTCTATGACGTCAGCACCATTAGAAATAACTAGTGTATTCATAGGCGCAAAGGTAAATTTAGGAAAAAACCAAGGTGCCAAATAATATTACTTCATTTGCTCCCTCTGAACACCTTGTAAATAAGAACTAAAAATTGAACATGTACCCACAATCACATATTTAATTTACTCTGATTTAAAATTTCAAGTGAATTTGAACAAACCATTTTGAAGCATTAATTGGAAAGACATAAGGAACAGTTTCATTGCAGAGCCCAAAAGATCATTTTGCAAAAGATGGAATTTGTTAACTGGCCACCAAACAAAATGTGTTGAGTAATTATCTAATTCAAAAAATAGGTTATTCTTCAATGTTCTTAGAAAAAAATTGTCATAGTAATAGGTTTTGAAAAGGCTCTTCAGTGGTTCTTCACCAAAATTTGGACCAGTCTGGGACATAGGGACCCTTTAGCACACATGGAGCTTGGGATCAGGCCATGAAAACTGAGAGACCCCCACTTCGCCTTTGACAGTGGTTCTATTTTCCAGCAGGAGGGTCACAGGGGACCTCTGCACCTGCAGGACAGAGGGGACCAAGATGTGGGCTGGGTTTCTGGGCAGTCTTTCAGCAAAGGGTGCCCAGAATGCTAAAGATGATGGCTTCGGCTTCTTCTTTTTTGGTTCAAAGTGTTTATTTCCTGCCATTTCCCACAAAATAAAAAGACCTATCCAGAGATGAATTTCCATATTAAAGATGGAAATTTCTGACATGAGCAGAAATGGGCAAAGAGTCCTATTTCTGACTATGTTGTTTTACTCTCTCTTTTCAGCAAGAAATTTAGAATTTTCTTCTCCAAGTTCATAATTTTTCCACCACATTGTCATCTCAACATGACAGCAACTTGAAGGAATAAAGAAGAGAGAAGGAAAATTAAAACATCATTTTCAAAGAGTAAGGATCACCAGGGAATAAATAGTTCTGAGGAGTTCAGAAAAATAGTCTGCTGTCCAGCATTCTGGCAGATCATTTGCCGAGATGTTGACGCGGGAGTTCCCCGAAAACTCTGTCTTAAGTTACCAAAAATTTCAGTGAGGAAATTGCTAAAAGAATAAACAATCAGTTCAATCGCATACAGTGAAGAATAAGATCTACGTCCAATGTGCATAGTCTCTGTTTATAGCTGGGAAGAATTTAAATTACTTTCCTAGCATTCCTTTTTCTTTTCAAGTATAAACTAAGTCAAAAATTAAGTAAAAAATTGATGATCTAGCAATGTTTCTCTGGCTGCCATACAGTATGGGCAATGAGTTCTAGACTCCAATTTATTGGTTTGTCAGAAAGTTTGGTTATTTTCATCAATTTAGCTTTACATTTAACATTCCTGTGCTTAATTGAAACCATGTGGACACATTTGGTTAGCATCCACATTCCTACAAAAGTAAAAAGGGCACTTTGTCTCCAAATCGGCACGGTTTACCCCTACGTTATATTTTCCTTGCATTAACAATTAAACACACAGTTCGCACTTAATGGCAAGTCCTTCCTAATCCCTGGTATCAATGGGGACAACTCAGTTTTGACAAATAGCCGGTCGGCTGGTGGGGGGAAAGCGTTATCCATAACTTTGTTTTAATAATTGAATAAATGGTTTTCCGGGGACTAATCCCAAGGTTTTAAAACATGGACTTTGGAAACTTATGACCATTTTGAGAAGCTCGTTTAACCCCCTGTCTCTATTTCTTGCACCCCTGCGCCCCCTGGGATCCTGCATCTAAGTGCTGGCAAAAGGTTGAGAGCTGACGGATAGACTAGTAAGGGCTACAACTGATCACTGCCGAGTCTTCTTTCTTTCTTTTTCCTTCCCATTGTGGAAAATGACTCTGGATGGGTTTATGAAGTGAGTTCAGTGAGAAACAGGTTTCTAGGATTTGTACTTCCTCTGATTTGGCAAAGTAGCACCCAATAACCCAAAGATGCAACAACAGGATAGCTTGTATAATAGCTAAAATACAAGATGCTGAGTTCGACTAAGTTATTTTTAAAAATGTTCAACCCAACATTCGGATATAAAGTGGAAACATGAGAGGTAAAAGGATTAAAGGATGAATAAAAAGGGCCCCTGATGGACAACGACAGGTGGTCAGCATGGTCATTCCGCAGCATCTGTAGCAGGCAGAATTGCCCTCTGAGATGCGCCAGGTCCACTGTTGGAGACAGAGTGCTCCTCCCCAGGCAGACAGTCACTGAGCACTTACTCTCTGGGCTCCCCAGACATCACTGCTGGACTCTTGTCACCTCTGTAACCACAAGAGAGGCACAAGGTAGGTGGGACCAGCTTTCCTCTACCTACGTTCCCATCATCTTACCTCTGAGTCCTTGACTGCCAGCATGGCCAAGAACGGAGCCCAGAGCACAGTCCTGTCGAAGGCTGGAGCAGGGTCACCACACCAGCCATGAAGGCTTGAGTGGCTGAGTAGGTGCAAAGAGAGCCAGACATCAAGCAGTAAGGGGAAGAGTCAGGAGAAGTGCCGAGGGCCAGAGAGAGGACAGGGGCAGACCACTGACCTACTGGCTCACACCTGAGAGCCCAGTGGGCCCTCTTACCTGTGCACAGAATAAGATTTAACAGTGCGTAAATATGACCCCGTCACTTGCAGTGACTTCCCATTCATAACCCTGAGTGTAAAATAAAACATGGCCTTTCCCACATCTTGCAGTCTTCCACTCTGTACACAAAGCTTCGGCCATTCTGAACATTTCTCCCGTAACTTCTGTGTCTTCATCCATGCTGTTTCCTCTGAGAATAATCTCCTGCTCCATCCTGTTCTCCTCACCTCCCTGCTTAAAGTTTCTAGAATTTCAGGTCTTGGATAAGTGTCCTTCTTCCAAATGACCTTTGCTGACTATCTAAATCAGAACTTCTCAGAAGGCAAGCCTGCAGCCCCCTCTATATTATCAGAATCATAATCTCTGGGTCCAGGGCCCAAGAAACTGCATTTTCTGTGAGCATTCTACTTAAACTAAGGCACAGAAATATTTTAGGACCATTGATTTAGACTCTGAGATGATATAAATAATATCAAATAATCTATGTAGCATAGTCAACAACCAGTCAAAATACACACAGTGACCAGTGGGGACCCAAGGTACCACCAATCAAAATGCACAGTGACCAGTGGGGATCCATGACACCACCTATCAAAATGCACACAGTGACCAGTGGGAATCCATGCGACCACTAATCAATGGACTCCGCCTATCAATCTCTGATCAACACTGGTACACAGTATTTACTAACAATAATATAATCCACTGCCCCATGTGCTGTTTCCTTCATCTTGTCCTTCTTCTGGGCTGTAATATAATGGCTGATGTTTATTGTGCTAGGTATTGTTCTAAATACTTTTCTCACATCACTTCAATTAAATTTCAAAATAACCCTATAAGTTAGGTGCCATTATTATACTCACTTTGCAGATGGCAAAACTGACACAGAGATAATAAGTAACTTGCCCCAGGTCACATAGCCAGTGTGGATGCTGGAGCTGAAACGCAGTCTGGCTCCTGAGCTGTATCCTGCACTGTACCTACCTTGGCACGTCTGAAACTTACATCGCCAGTGTTGTTATCTGAGTTTCCCACGTCACTGTGACCTCCATGCTTCATAATAGGCTGTCAAGGAGCATTTGGAAAACAAGGGAGATCACACTTATCCAGTTTGGGATCAAGAGGAACAGAGGGGTAGGTAGGAGGCTGACTGATGTCTTGGACTATCTCTTAGGGTTCTGAAGCTGCCTTTTAGTAGTCATGTGGGTCTCACTCTTGCTCAGGCTGGTCTCGAACTCCTAAGCTCAAGTGGTCCTCCTCTCTCAGCCTCCCAAAGTGCTGGGATTACAGGTATGAGCCACAGTGCCTGCCTGAAGCTGCCTTTAAAGGAATTCAAGGATCAGGAACTTGAGAGGGTGCAGGAATTAAGAAGGAGCAACCATCTGAGGCCACTAAAATCCATGCACCTAAAAAGTACGAGCCGTACAATCTGCTTTCCTGCTCCAAAGTGAGTAAAAATTGAAACTGACATACATACTGTAGGCCAGTAAAACCATGCCAGGAAGGTTAGACTCCACAGAGAGGTGACAGGTTTCAAAATTTCATGAACTAATTTCTTAGGAAAAAACTCTCCAGAGTGCCTGTTGGTGGAGCCAGTTAGAGCCTACAGACCCAGCATTAAAACTAGCCGTGTCCTGTAGCTCTACCCCCAAAATGGCGATACATTCAGTTTCTTTCTCCAAATTATGACAGTGATGCCTTGATTACTTCTCTCAGGTTGGAGCACTGTGCTTGTCACTTATCACAGGTATGATCTTCCTTAACTGGGGTCTTGTCCTACGCTTCACAACTGCTGCACACGGCACTCCTTCCCTCCACCCTTCTTACCGTCACAAGGCCTCTGTCAGCCCCACCTGCATCGCTCAGCAACTTTCCTAACTCCACTTTTACTCTTCTCCAAGTCAAAGTATAGTTCTGCTAGACAAATCATCTTCTAAAACCCTCTGGATGGGAGGCAACACATTCCCTCTACATTCCTAGGGTCTCTAGCTGGGCCTGAGACTTAAGTTGACATAAAACAGATTAACAGAAGAAAAACATACAGATTTTTCACATGTACATAGAACCCCCATAGGAAAATGAAGACCCAAAGTGGCAAAACCTAAGTGTTAGAAAAAGTGCTACGTCCCTCATTGCTGAACATCACCACAGTCACCGTCAAAGTACTCCCCCTGGGAAGCTATGCACTGACCCCAGCGCGTAGTCGAAGAAATTTTAGAACTCTTTTTCTGGGATGGCCATCAGAGCTGTCATCATACGAGGTCTGAAAATTTTGCAAACTCATCCTAGAAAAAGTGCTTTAAAGGGTGGGCTTGTTGCTTAACCTCTCAAGGGGAATACTTGAAAGGTGACTGTAGTGAGATTCCGAAATGAGGGACGTAGCACTTTTTCTAGGATGAGTTTGTGAACTCAATTGTCTCACCTCGTATATATATATATATTTAAGGAGTGCTTATGCAACTCAAATTTCAGCCAGCAACGGGCTTGTTGACAATGATAAACCACTCATCTTTTGCTTTTTCAATTTATAAGGTCATTAGCCAAGTTCAGTGAAACTACAGTCTACGTATGCAAGGGGGCACACTTGAAGACACTTATAATTTATCAATAATTAGACTCCTTCAAAGAAATATTTCACATTTATTAAAGACTTGCCTCCCCGCAGGCTTACTGATTATAATACCCACTATAAGACTAAAATCTGAGCAGTTTATCACTGTCAGTGGGTGTTCCCAAGAGTACAATCTTTACGGAAAATAATACCACACATCTATGTTGGTGATTTGGTTCTATCAAAATATCTATCAAAATATCAGATGAATTGAAATTTCTAATTTCTAAGTTCCCACTGTTAGATAGAGGTATAATTAAACTTTTGTCAATTTGAAAATCCTAGATAGAAGGAAGGGATTGGAATGAAAGATAAACAGTAAGAACATTTAAGGCTCAGTGCCTATGGCTCGAGAGGCTAAGGCGCCAGACATAGACACCTGAGCTGGCAGGTTCGAATCCAGCCCGGGCCACCAAACAACAGTGATGGCTGCAACCAAAATATAGCCAGGTGTTGTGGTGGGTGCCTGTAGTCCCAGCTACTTGGGAGGCGGAGGCAGGAGACTCGCTTGAGCCCAGGAGTTGGAGGTTGCTGTGAGCTGTGATGCCACAGCACTCTACCCAGGGTGATAGCTTGAGGCTCTGTCTCAAAAAAAAAAAAAGAACATTTAAAATCAAAATAAATACCTAATTAAATTATGAAAAAACATGCCATGTACATTATTGTCATATTCAGTGTGAATACTTAGATGACAGTTTTTAAAAAATTATTTCATTTTTTTTTTTGGTGTTTTTGGCCAATTTACTCCCTATAGTCAGATATCAGTGATAAGATTTAAATGGCTTACGCATAATATATTCAAAAGTTTACTATCATGAAAACTCCCTCTGGAAAGGCTAGGGGGCTTCCTTGGATTATATCCACAAGTGAAGTCTTAGAAATCTGGTGACCAACCGATTTTAAAGATGCAATATAACTAACACAGTCATGCTATAAGAAATAAAAAATAAATAAATAAATAATAAAAATGCAATACAACTAACTCCCTTAGCAACACGGCGCTAAGAACAGGACGGTGAAATTTCCTCCATTGTCTTTGGCTGTAGCTATGAATTTCCTTTCAAAAAGACCACAAAGCAGGACCCAACCACTTTAATAATCCCAATAGAAACAGAATGAGTAAAAGTAATGAGTACAGACAGACTGGGGAAAACCAGCCTGGGAAGGAAGGAAGCAGACACGTGGCGGCAAAGACAATCAGTCCCCGGCATCAATTTTACAGCGGTTTATGAACCAGGATATTGGGGAAGGGGAGTGGGGCTTGAGAATAGGAGCTGGAAGACAGGGTTGTTTTTAATATGGTATTTTTCCTTTCGGTTTCTCCTTTTAATCCTGCGGTGTTGAAAGCACAGCTTTCACAAAGACAATCTGACCTATAGTCAACTTTATAAATCAGTCCCCTAACCTCATAAGCTGAAGGTCTGCAGTGAAGATCTGTAATCAACACCATAACCCATTCTTCTAACCATATAAATTTTTTTTAAACTGAACACCTCCACCATCCTTATGGTTAACTCTAGAAAATAAGCTTCAAGACAGTACTTTTCCTGTTTCCCAGAAAACTGCATATATACCAACACGACTTGAAGCTATTACTTGTTAATTCAGGGCTCCATATCTTGAAACACAAATCCCCACTGAAATTTTCTCAAAACTAAATAAATGTAGGGAGCAAAGTAGTGAGAATATTGTTAATAGTAGAGTCAACAATGAGGTTACCACCTCAAAATTTAAAACAATGAAAATTCTGCTTTAAAATTCCAGTTGATATAACTCCATTATCTTGAACCATTCCTGTGCGTGATTTCCACACCAACCTACCAACTTACAGTCAACACACTGGCGTCTACATATCACACAACCATGGATCTGTAGGACAGGATGTAAAAAGTCAGGTTCTAGAGTTGCCACAAAAGTGCCAAAGACTGCCAACAGCTCTAAAAAATTAAACAAGAAAATATATGACAGGATTGTAAAAATCACAGCATCGTTCCCAACTTAGGAAAACCGTCAGTGTCATTATGCTCTGCATCAGTCATAGCCCTGCTGGTCTGCGGTGGCTACACGTGAGTATTATATTTTTAAATGGACAATACAAAATGAGACAGTGGCTTGTGCCTGTAGCTCAGTAGTTTAGGGCACCAGCCAAAGACACCGGGACTGGTGGGTTCGAACCCGGCCCAGACCTGCTAAACAACAATGACAACTACAACAAAAAAAATAGCTGGGTGTTGTGGAGGGCACCTGTAGTCCCAGCCACTCAGGAGGCTGAGGCAAGAGAATCGCTTAAGCCCAAGAGTTTGAGGTTGCTGTGAACTACAACACCATGGCCCTCTACTGAGGGCAACATAGTGAGACTCGGTCTCAAAAAGAATAAAAAAATAAAAATAAACAAAATGAGACAGTGTCCCATGGAACACACTTGCTTCAGAAACTATCAACTTTGAAGAAAAGTTGTGAACACTCATTTCTGTGACAACTTGAGAAAGAAAAGATGAGGGTAGGGCGGCACATGTGGCTCAGTGAGTAGGGCCCCGGCCCCTTTTACCAAGGGTGGCAGATTCAAACCCAGCACCAGCCAGACTGCAACAACAACAACAAAAATAGCCGGGCATTGTGACGGGCGCCTGTAGTCCCAGCTACTAAGGAGGCTGAGGCAAGAGACTCACCTAAGCCCAAGAGCTGGAGGTTGCTGTGAGCTGTGATGCCATAGCACTCTAGTGAGGGTGACAGAGTGAGATTCTGTCTCAAAAAAAAAAAAAAGATGAGGGTAGAATATGCTAAAATTTATGTCAAGGAGGGAAGGAGTTAGCTAGTCTCCACAGTTTCAGATAACACAACCAGACAGTTTTGTTGTTATTTTGCTCCAGCTAGAGCAAAAATGGAGTGGCGAAAAGAAACAGAGGCACCAAGCATTACCTTGAGCATCCAATAAGAAAATCACATCATGTGCTAAGGAGGCTGATGAGAAGATTCTGACCTTTTCACCCAACACTATGGTTTTATAGATACCAGTGCATGATTCTTTGCCAAACATAACTTTTTATTTAAAATTTTAGAAATCAAAAAGAAAGAAATCTCTTAAAAGCTTACATTTAGGACATGACCAAGATACACAGCCATCCTTTACTATCCACTAAGTTTATCCTGGGCCTCAGACAGTTTACCATACATTAAATGTTGTTATAAATCGCCCACTTAAGGTATAAGAAGGCCACAGAGTCAGACACCACTTACATGATGATACCTGTTAATAATAGCTTCATAATAATCTTTTCAGTAAGTGAAGACTCTACGATGTGCAGTACAACATGAGAAAATGCTTAAACATAAGCAGGGCACCGGAATTTGAAGTTGGCAAGGCTGATGCTATCACTAACATCTCATAGATTTCCATATGCCATTTTTGCATTTTAAAAAAAGGACATAAGTGTGCCTAGATTGGACCACACACACAGAGGGATAATTCAGATTTCCTTGTCCCTAGGACCCTTTTCTTTAAGTCATTAATTAATCCACTTAGTCATCAATTACCCAAACATATTGATGTCATCATTGTAGAAGGGTAAACGCCTCTGTTTAAATCCACCTCCTTGTACTCTACGTACTTTCAGAGCGTTTACATCCTGCTATAGCAGCTACAATTTTACTAACATTTTCCATTATGTTTATGGGATTACTTGGTGGGAATTACTAAGATAGCTAACTTCTTTTTGAAGGTTTTTTTTTTAGAAGTCCCTCTGTCTCTCCCTGTGATTTCATGTCCCCACATTAGTGACTGCTCCTAGAGCTGGCTGCATGCTGAGAAGAACATAATGCAAGTCCATCTTTAGGATCTGCCCAGCAGTGCCCATTTGCCTCTGTCCTTTGCCTTGACTAATTTTTATTTATGGCACCTACAACTCTCTGACATTTTATAATAGGTCCGAGTCTCAGATCCAATTCCATTTTTAGGCATTTTTAGGAAGGCTTTATGGCATATTCCCATCAGGGTCTGTGGCAGCTCTGTGTAATCAAATGTTAACAATTCCTACAAAGACAGAGGGATAAAGACTACAAATAGCTTCCCCTTTCTTCAGGTCAGGTTTTGCTACCAAATGAGTTAGGAAAGACCTTCTAGTTTGAAGAGCTTTTTGAATTTTAGAATAACAGATAAGAGAGTGTGGACCTGTAAATATTAACCCCTTGTCTATTATCTGTTCATGCCTCCAACTAGGATTGAAGAGCTGTGCAGAGCTGAATATTTTGTCTAACTTCTTCTTCACTGTGTCTCCAAAGTCTAGAATAAGGAACGACAACAAGTCTTAACAAACAGCTGTTGAGTGAACGAACGAATGACTGCATGAGGTCTGCCGCCAGAGTTCTGCCTGGTGAGGGAACTCTGTATTTCATGCCAGATTCTCTCCGAGGGACCATAAACAGCAATACAAAGAGGAGCTGTGAGCTGATGCTGAAACTGAAAAATAAGACAAAAGAAAACAACCCCCAGAGGAAGAAAGTATTACACAAAAGCAATAAGGAAATAAAAAAATTAAGTAAGTAGAAGCCATGAAATAGAAGTAGAGGCCACTAATCAAAGTTTGAAAATAACAGAAACAATGAAAGAGAGACACCTGAGTCCCTGTGACAACAGCATCTACGACTTGGTATCAGTGACATCCTACAAACCTTTCTCCTGAATTTGCATTAAGGAAGTGATTATTTGATGGCTTCATTCACTGCAACTTGAAACTACTAGTATAGTCACATAACTTTGCTGAGCTTCATCAAATCTTCACATATTTGATGACAGCGTTGAAGAGATAACTCTACTAATTATGTACGGGGTTCTCGAACACTAGTATATAGAATTGCCTAAAGAGACTGTTGGAACTCAGATTGCTGAACCCCATTCCTCACGATTTTAAGGCTGGGGTGCTTAAAAATGTACCCTTCTAAGATGAATCCAATGATATTAGTGCATTAGTGGGGATTCTCCACAGAAACCAAAGCAGTAAGATATCTATACCTTTACACCCCATGGCCCAGTCAAGTTGACACTTAAAACTACACTGATACTCCTGATATGAGAACCAAAGTTTGAGAACAACTGACATACTGCATAAGCAACATTTATTTTACGAGGTACATATGAGCCATTATTGAAATTCCAGTGCCCCCTGAAAATAATTTGAATTTGTCCATCTGTAAAGGTATGTCGCTATTGCTATCCAGTCTGGTGGAGAGCGGGGAACACCTATCCACTCTTGATTTTCAATCTTGTTTCCAATCCTAAAATGTATCTCTTCTGCAAAAATAAAATCAAGAGACTCTCTTCTCACTGTGCAGTTGATTTAACCATGAAGCTGACCTTTTAACCATGAAGCTGACCTTTTGGAAATCAAATGAAACTCACGTTTATTACTGTCTCACAGATACCCGAGACAGTCCTCACAGAAAGAGAAATTTCAGTATTCTTGGGTCCTTTGGACTTACCGGTGTCAGCGGTTTATGTTCTGGCAGCCAGAAGTCTTTAATTTCAAGTGACGTGGCAGAACCAAGCTAAACCCCACCGAGTCTAAGGCTTTCACAAAGTTGCTCACCCCGTTAGCAGCAGGTCTCTGCACCAAGAACTTCTCTCAGACTAATTTAGATTGTTCTTACACAGAGAAGCTACACAACTTAAGTTTTTTAAAAACATTCAGATCAAAATTATCATTATAAACAATATTTCAAATGTGGAAGGCATAAAAAGTAAAACCTCAGAAAATCTACATTCCCCAACTCAAGAGAATGACCTCTGTGGGCATAATTATACTTCAAAGAAAGTAAGTGTCATTATTCACCGGCAAAGACAAGAAAATAGGTGCAAATAGCTCTAAGTGCTTCCTAGCTCATTGGAAAACTTCTTTGAAAAAAAAATATTTTATTACCAAATGGCACCTAGGCAGAGTTACCCTGCAGCTTTCCTGTGGGAGGAAAGTTGTGAGAGTGGCAGAGATAGCTTGGGGCAGTACTTCAAATGATTGATCCGTGGGTGATTAATTATCATATACAAATACGGGTGTGACAAAGCATATAAAGGCACTCAAAGTGCACATGCGGGTCGTCCGGTGTTCTTCTAGAAATGAAGGATGGATCCCTGCAGACTGAAGTAAGCGTGGTACCAGAGTCAGGAAAAAGAAGATGGAAAAGGAAGGATTAAAAGGTTGACAGCAGGTTTTTTCTTCTGAAGCCAATTTATTTTTCTTTGAGCGAGAAGGACTCTGCCTCGAGGCTGGCGTAAAACAGCCCTGCCAGGAAACCACATTCATCACGCCAAGGAAAAGCGGCACAAAGGAGACAGCATGATAAATACCTGGTTTTGAGATCCCAGGGTAGAGTGTCTAGAAGTTAGGATAAAAATGGATTTATCTCTTTGAAGTCTGGGCTTAAGCTCAAATAATATTTTCAGCAAAGTTTGCTTCACAATACCCAATCTATTGATGGGTTTGAGAAGTAAAATACATGAATTACATGAGGTTCATCATAATCTATAAAGGCTGATAGAGTTGTTGGGTGATCTAGGACACACATGCAAGTTATTTGTTACGGCGATTGCTTGCTTTGCAAAGTCTGTGCCCTTGACCCAGCCCATAGATCAATGTCGGGCCAAGTGAGATCTCCAACGAGGGACAACATGAACCCTCTCCTCAAGGTTAGGCTTTCAAAGCTAAAAGCTGATCCTGGATCTGACTGGTGTGGGTTTGAAGTTTATCTCCAGACTTAAAGTTGGATGACCTTAAGTGACTTAACCTCTGGAAACCTTGATTTCTACCTGCATAAAATGAAGCCAATTATAAACCATGCCTCAGAGTGCAAGGTGAGACATTACATGTAAAGTGTCTGTGTTTGGCACATGGGAAGTGCTCAATAAATATCAGTTACTATCACTCCATTATTATTTTTTATTGTGGAACTTTGCTTAATGATCTTTAATGAACTGATTTGCAAGATTAATTCACTATGCTATCTATTCCTTCTGATAAACATATAGATGGATGCCCAGGGCGGCTAAGTGCTTTTGACAACAGATTACATCTTAGAAGGCCCATACCATATTGCTCCTGCCAGTTGTGTTTTAAGCCTAACAGAAGTCAAATAAATTTATTTCCAAACTGTTTATGATGACTGTAATTGCTATCAAACAAAGTTGTAAACTTATGAATATAAAAGCAAAACCATCTCCACAAAAACTAAGCTAAATGCTTGTAATATATAAGTAGAAAAAAAATTTTTTTAAGACAGAGTCTCAAGCTGTCACCCTGGGTAGAGTAATGTAGCGTCATAGCTCACAGCAACCTCCAACTCTTGGGCTCAAGTGATCCTCTTGCCTGAGTTTTTCTATTTTTAGTAGAGACTAGGTCTTGCTTTTGCTCAGTCTGGTCTTGAACTCATTAGCTCAAGCGACCCACCCACGTCGGCCTCCCAGAGTGCTAAGATTACCAGTGTAAACCACCTCACCCAGCCTGTAAGTAGAAAGATTATTTCTGCCAAAGTAAATGACAAAATTATAGAAAATTAGAAAAAAATCACAATACTCTGTCTAGAAAGTACTACACTCACTTTGCTTCACAAGCTCTTTAAAATCTTTCTACATTTTAAATAAACTGGAAGTGAAAATTTCAAGGGTTCATTTTAGGTGTTGTTTATGAAATAAAGATACTTCAGAGCTCCAATCAGCCAACCAGTATGTCAAGATAATGTCAGTAGACAGAAGAAACACATCAGAATATTGACAATGGATGTCTGTACATAATTTTTAAGTTAAAATAAAATGTCTGAGATATGAATCTTCATCCCCCTCCCCAGCCCCCATTGCTGGTCCCCGCTGAATTAGTTAAGTTCCCACAGCATTATGCACAGTAAGCCCCTTCTTAGAGAGTTCTGAATTGAAGTAGGGGAGATGTTGCTCAAAGGACAAAGAATTTCAGTCAGACACAAAATTTCAAAAGATACACTGTACATCATGCTGACTATAGTTAATAACAATTTAAACAGTTGACATGCTAAGACAGTAGATTTTAAGGGTTCTCACCACACATCTGTTGATTACTTTGATGTAGCCATTCTACAATGTATACAAATACCAAAACATCACATTGTATACCAAAGATATATACAATGTTTACTTGTGAATTAAAAAATAAAGTAAATGTAGCCCAGCATTGTGGCAGGTACCTATAGTCCCAGCTACCTGGGAGGCTGAGGCAAGAGAATTGCTTAAGCCCAAGAGCTTGAGGTTGCTGTGAGCTGTGATGCCAAGCACTCTACCAAGTGTGACATAGTGAGACTGTCTCAAAAATAAATAAATAAATAAATAAGTGGATGAAAATAAATTTAAAGGGTTAAGGGAAGGAAACCACTTTAGCAAGCAGAAAGAGCTTTTTCTTTTTCTTTTCCTTTTTTTTTTTTTTTTTTTTTTTTTTGTGATGTGTCCACAACCAGTAATGGTTCCTGTAGCATATGGGATCCAGAACCAAAAACTGTTGTCATGAAATAGTGACAAAAAAACCAGAAAGAGTAGAAGCTGTCAAATGTTCTCCTAATTGATGGCCTCAAAATCATCTGGAGAGTTTTTCAAAAATACAGAGTCCTAAGACTCATTGAGTAGGTCTAGAGTAGGGACCAGGGCACCGTGGACTTTTAAATTTTGTTTTGTTTCCTACACGTTTCTGATGGGTCACTAGGTTTGAAAAAAATTGATACTGAGCAGTGCTGCCTAACAAAATGTAATGTGAGACTCATTTTCTAGTAGCCTCTTTTCCAAAAGAAAAAAAATGTTTTTAACAATACATTTTAATTTCTTAACCTTTTTTTGAGCTAAGTATGAGCCCCAAATATTATCATCTTAACATGTATTCAATATAAAATTATTACTAAGCTATTTTACATCCTTTTTAGTTTTTTTTTTTATATCTACTAAATCTTAGAAATGCAGTGTGTATTTTACACTAACTGCACATCTCAACGTGGACAAACCCCACTGCAAGTATCTCAATAGCCACCTACGGCCGCTGGTCACCATGTTGGGAAGGGCAGATGCAGAACATCAAGGGGTTACTGTCTTAGTGATATAGGCTCTCCGGGTAATGCTACTATATTTTGAAAGCTCACAATCACGAAGTGCGTAAGGAAAGAAAACGATTAGGAAGATCAAGAAGAATGAAAAAGCACCCAGGATAAATATGACACTTACCTGGAAAGTTTATGTGCTTTGAGTTAAGTGACATAAATATTCTTCGGAAAACAAGTGAAACTGATGTTCATACACTCAAGAGGGGAGAAAGTTTGAGAAATCTTACTAGACAACTCTTAACTAAAAAGCTGTCTACCGTGTTAACTCCAGATTTCAAGTCCAAAAACAGAATTCCTGCAGAGTTCATGCTCACCTCCCAGAAACCCATGGGACAATGGAGTGTGGAACAGAAATACCTTTACAGAGAAAGTCAACTTCACAGTGTAAAAGCACATAATAGAAGTATTTCCAAATGTTTTAAGCTATGCACACACTTCTTGCATTTATCACACTCGTATGTTAGTGAAAACACATTTTGGAGGCTGAAATAATAAGTCTGAACAAAGAGCTTAACATAGAACTAATACACATTCTCCTGTGGGAATTCAACTAATGTTTTGTTTTTTTAAAGACTTCAATAGTAAAATATTCTAACTAGGAATATCACAGCCCAGAATGCTGTAAATTAAATGAAACACCAAACACTCAAATCAGTGAAAAACAATGAAAACAGAACAAATTCAATGTCAGAGGTTAATGGAGACATGTTAGTATCAGATGGCAGACTTTTATTATAATATGTAAAAAATTCTTTAGAAGCTCAGTTTTTCATCTCAACCCTAAAGCTGCACCTATATTTATATATGAATGTATCATATTTCCTGAAGTGCATTTTCTCATTTTTTTCTTCTTACCCAATGACCATAGATGACACAAAACTGGCTTTTAATGCAATGATAGAAGCATTGGTAAAATTATAACAAATCTACTTAAGATGGAATTCTTTCACATGCACATGTATAAATACATGAAGGCGATGTTAGATTCCCTCCAAATGGGCACACGTCTTGTCTTTGTTCATCCATCCACCAGAGGCCTTGGATTTTCACTGCTTGGTCTTCTATACTTTTCTTAGGTTAGAGTGGCCAAGGAAATCCAGGATCCAAATTGCAAAGAAGCAGTAACTTTACAACTTGAGTATCTGATTTGTATATTTAGATGCACAAAGTCCTAATGGCTGTATAGTAATGATCAAAATTTAATAAATTTATATGTAACTCCTATAGCAGGCATCCTCAAACTATGGTCCACAGGCCACATACGGCCCACCCAGGACATTTATCCAGCCCTCCGGCTGTTTTTACCATGCCTGCCTGTCCTGCTTAGCAGCCAACTCATCCCTGGGCCTGCAGTCCAGCTCTCCAACAGTCTGAAGGACAGTGAACTGGCCCCCTGTTTGAGGACCCCTGTCCTATAGGAATAGATCCAAAAATTATTGGAAACCCTACCAATTAGCTGTTTGCAAAGTAAACATGCTCAATTCTAATGGGCTTAATAACTAATGTCAATTAACAAAGCCCAATGAAAATAACAGTTAAAGAAACAAAATAGCACACTGAGTATAAAAGTGTTACTTAATTAATATGCTGATGGTCAGGGTTCATTTTCCAGTAGATTAATTCTTATTCATTCATTCAGCCAATGCTTGCATTTTCAATATGCAAAGCTTTTTGTCAAGTTCTGGAGTTAAGACATTACAAAAATTTGTCCTTTACATTTAATCCAGAAGTATTGTGCATACTTGTAAATACAACTGCAAGATCAACGCATAAGTATTTTAAAAGAAAAAAAAAAGTATTTTAAAAGAAAACTATGCCACATTTTTAAGATTGTGTCAATTCCAAGGTGTCCAGCTTACTCGCTCCATCATAAGTAAATGTCATTGTTTTGTTCCAAAAGTTCCTCTACCATGGCAGAGTGGATGTATAAATTGCTTCCTAAATCCTGCAACGCCTCAGGTTTATTTTTTTCCCTTCTGTTTATTTTGGATTGCTCTGCCTGCCTAAGTGGCCTCTCATTTATCCTCCACAGATGTCTTCCTCTTTAGAGCTATTTCCTGACACAGGTGAACTGGTGATGGCCCATTTGTTAAACCTATTTTACAAATAAATATCATGCAAGAATCACGAATGCTAAATAAATGTAACAATGAAGGAGATATTTGTGCTGGAACCTTTGGCTGGCTGGACATTAATATTGCAGAAAGGACATGATCAGTCTGTAAATGTTATCAAAATATAATTCTTCTTTCCACCTTTGTGATCAGCATGGATTTGGATCTTTTTTTTTTTGAAACAGAGTCTTACTATGTCACCCTCGGTAGAGTGCTATGGCATCATAGCAACCTCAAACTCTTGGGCTTGAGCGATTCTTTTGCCTCAGCCTCCCAAGTAGCTAGGACTACAGGTGCCCGGCTATTTTTGTTGTTGTTGTTGTTGTCATTGTTGTTTAGCAGGCCCTGGCTGGGTTAGAACCCACCCATCCCGGTTCATGTGGCCAGCACCCGAACCACGGAGCTACAGGTGCCAAGCCAGATCATTTAACAACCAGACCACTTTATCCTTCATTTGCAGAAGTCTGGTTTCAGTAAGCGTGCATGCTCTCTGGTGGGCACTTCCCATTAGAACCTCGGTCTCCTCAGAGTTGTCTTTGTGCCTGTGTACAAACTCCATAAAAATGATCTATGATCTCCCTTATCTTCCTTAGCGCCCCCAAACTGTTTCCTTACAACATTCTCTCTCCTTATATCAGTTTGGGGTCAAGCAGAAAATGGATGACGTATTCAAAGTGAATAACTGAGCAGAGTTCAATAATGGGATTGTTTGCCAAGAAAGAAAGCAGGGCTTGGACGAACAGCAGGCATGGTATTGGCTCCCAGGACTGGAGATAGCAGAAAGCTGTTATTACCCCTGGAGGACCAGGCTGAACCTGCAGGGAACACTGGGGGCTAAATATCCCATCCTCACCCTCTTCCCACCCTGGGAGTGGGGAGAAAAGACAACTTTTGAGGAGCCCTGCTATAAACTGGAATCAAGAAATGGGGACAGCAGTTGGAGGGAATACAGGACTATGTGCGTCATGTACTAACTCCCGCCTCCGCTCATCCCGCTCATCACTGAAGCTTATTCAGGTCTCTCAGCCTCTCTCCAGAGCTGGGGGATGGTGGGGAATGGATTTAGACAAGTAAATAAAAGAAACCAAGGCCAAGCCTGAGATGATGTTGAAATTTTGAAGAACAAAATGGTGCTAAGATTTTTGCATTTTCCTTCTTATTTCCTTTCTCCCTCCCTCACCTCTCTCTGAAAAAATTCCAAATTCCAGTTCAATGTGAAGTCACCAGACATGAATTAATGCCTGTTCCCACAGGTTTCTATCCTCTATCACATCATTCGTCCTCAGTGGGAAGTGAGGGCACATCTCATTTATTCCATCAGAGCCCACTACATAGATTTGTACTCAGAAGACTTTCCCTGGGAATTGTACACAGTGTTTACTACACTCAGCAGGAATCAACTAAAGTATCACTTGCCTCAAGTTTACTGGCCATTTCCTGATAGAGGAAATCACTTCTAAGGTTTTTACTCCAAAAACTTCAGCATGATGTCACCTTCTTGCTTCCCTGAAGACTATGTCTTCAACTTCTGCATTCTTGGATTACAAAAGTATCTCTCATACCTAGTCACAAGAGTGGGCCCCTAAGCAGTGGAGCATCAGTATTTTCATCTGGGGAAATGGACCTTTCTCCCATTCCAACATGGAGTTTGGGGGTAGCTGTCATCTTTTCATAGACCCCACCTCCCTGACTGCAGGGATGGGTCTAGAGTTGAGAAATTGACCCCAGCTAGAGCAGACATACTGCTCTGCTCAAATCAATCCACTGGCCCAACAGGGCTTATCAAAAATCCTTCTCTAGAGTTTTTGAACTTGAGATCAGAGAGACTGACACTCAGTCACTTCCTGGTCGTGGGAGAGGTGAGCTGAGTCATGACTTCAGCCCCTGCCCAGCAGTCCCACATCAAGGAGGAAGGCCATCAGTCCCTCATTCTCACCCTGTTCCCTCCCACAGGAGAAGCCTCTGCACTCACTTGTATTTCCCTGTACCTAGAAGGATCTTTTCTTCTCTTCACCTGTTTAGTTCTTCAACCTATTTTTAATATTTTAATTCAGAAATTACTTCCTTAGGAAGCCCTCCCTTATGTCTCCATTTATAAAAATAAAAATTAAAGGCCAGACATGGTGGCTCACACCTGTAATCCTAGCACTCTGTGAGGCTGAGAAAAGTGGATCACTTAAGCTCAGGAGTTTGAGACCAGCTTGACCAAGAGTGAGACCCTGTGTCTACTAAAAATAGAAAAATTAGCTGGGCATTGTGGCAGGCTCCTGTAGTCCCAGCCACTTGGGAGGCTGAGGAAGGAATATTGCTTGAACCCAGGAGTTTGAGGTTGCAATGAGCTTGGCTGATGCCATGGCACTCTAGAGTGGGCAACAGAGACTCTGTTTCAAAAAAATAAAGAAAAAGAAAAATTTGTATTTTAGCAGAGGGAGACATATAATACACAAGTAATTTAAATATAGGGAATCAAATAGTAATAAGTAGCACAAAGACAAATTTTAAAAGAAGAGAATTTGGAAAGGAGTCCTAGAGCATGGGAAAGGGTTGCTATTTGAAATAAGGTGATCAAGAGAATTCCTTAATAAGGTGGCATCAGAGCAGAAACCCAAGGGAGAGGAAGGAGTGAGTAAGTAGAAACACAGGGGAAGATCATTCTGTGCACAGAGGACAGGAAGTCCCGAGCTCCTAAGGCAGGCTGTGCTTGGTGCTATCAAAGAACAGCAAGGAGTCCAGCGTCGCCCAGGAAAGTCAGAGCGGGAAGACAGGAGGAGAAATGCTCCGAGAGGAAGCTACAATCAGATCACAGAGGGCCTCGTAAGGCTGTAAGGACTTGCTTTAACGCCAACCATGGTGGAAATTCACTAGATTTGAGCACAGGAGTACAATGATCTAATTTAGGTTTTCAAAAGATCCCCCTGGCTGCTATTTGGGAGAACAGACTTTAGGGGTCAAAGCCGGAAATAGGGACACTGGTTAGAAACCTACCACAGGTATACAAGTAAAAGATGATAGTGATTTGGACCCGAAGGGAAGCACTGAACAACTGGATTTACTGACGGAGTTGAATATGGGTAAAAGAGAAAGAGAAGAGACAAGGATGACTCCAAATTCATTGGTCCAAGCACAAGAAAATAGAGTTGTCATTTACAACAACAGGGAAGAATTAAGAGTGGAGTAGGTTTAGAGGGAAAAATCAGAAGTTTGATTAGACAAGCTTGTTAGACATCTGAAGTGAGCAGTAAGGTATATGCACCCTTCAGGGGCAAGATCTAGAATAGAGATAGAAATGTGGAAGCTCTCCATATATGTGCATGGATAAAATCGCCAAGAGAGTGAGGATGGATAGAGAAAAGAAGAGATCCAGGGGATAAAGCCTGCATCCTGCATATGGAGGACAAAGGTGGGAGGAAGGGTCGGTAACGTGACTGAGAAAGAGAAGCCAAGGAGGCTGGAAATTAACAGAAGGGCAGACTGTTCTAGAAGTCAAGGAAAGAAGACGGTTTGTAGAGGGGGGGATGAGCAACTGTCACATGCTGCTGCAAGGTCGAGAAAGGGTTGAGAACTGACCACTAAACTTAGGAACATTTAAGTTGCCAGTGACCTTAACAATGGAACTTGAGAGAAATGTTGAAAGAGAAAACCTTATTAGTGTGACTTCCAAGTTCTGAAAGCAGAACTGCAGAACAGTGGGGAAAAAAGACAACTTTTGAGGAGCCCTGCTATAAACTGGAATCAAGAAATGGGGACGGCAGTTGGAGGGAATACAGGACTATGTGCGTCATGTACTAACTCCCGCCTCCGCTCATC
Organism: Galago senegalensis; assembly: GCA_963575145.1. Classification (NCBI taxonomy): domain Eukaryota; kingdom Metazoa; phylum Chordata; class Mammalia; order Primates; family Galagidae; genus Galago; species Galago senegalensis. Next base: position 18,955 of record CAUYTI010086109.1, on the reverse strand, counting down.
CCGCATCTCCTCATCTTTCCAGAATAAAGAACCCTTGATCTAGCTCCATGGTATTTGGCAGTGCAAATCATATTTGGGACCCCTAAACCATGAAATATAACCCCAGTTCATGTCCATTTCCTCATTTTTTAAGCACCTTTTGAACAAAGCATCAAGCCATTGGGAAAATCATATATGAATGTTCTCCACCTTTAAGAAAGTCTTAATCAAATATGCAATCCGTAGGCTAATGTGAGCTGTACAGATGAGGAGCCAAAGGGGTAAGAAAGGGCAAGGTCAGAAGAACACAGAACAAGGGACAAGATTATCTGACCTCACTGCTCAAAGACCTAAATGGTAACTGAAAGAAAATACAAAGGATTCAACATCAAAGAATGTTCAAGGCAGAGGCCTAGACTTTGTAAATATTTAAATGAAATATTTAAACTCATTTTGTTTCTCAGATGACAACAAAAAAAATCTAAATAAATATAAAGTAAAACATTGTGTTAAGGACTCAGTGTGCAAAAATGAATGTTTTGTTTAGGAAATGCTGTTCAGAGCAAACAACCAATTCTCTTAACAAGCATGCTACCTCCAGAGGCAGAAAGCTACAGTTGACAGCTGAAGCCGAGAGCAGGAGACTGAACATATATAAACTCCCATTGGGCAGAACAGTTTGCTATAATCTTTCTAAATAATCTTTAGACCAGCTTCTATGGACCCCTTAGGACCGGGACCCTAATAAAGTCCCTGGCCTATGAAAGCTATTTATAAAACTTCTCTGAGAAGGTTACACAAATATATTGTCTCAAGCACTGTGTAACCAAAAGTTATAACCTATTCCATAGGGGATATCCCAGTTTTAACAGATCTTAAAACTATCTTTATATACATTAGGGTTTTGTAAAGAAAAAGTAATCCAATTGTATTCTTTTAAAATAGTATACACATTTAAATCTGCTATGATAATTCTATACCACCATAATAACAACCATCCTCATTTATGTTCCAGACACTGGGTGAAGTACTTTATGCACAATATCTCAGGTAATCTTCACAAAAACATTGAGAGACAGGGATTATTGTTCCTATTTCATAGAACAAGAATTGAGGTTCATATCAACCAAATGGTTTCTCTATGATTTCATAATCACTAACTGGCAAAACCAGGATTCACACCCAAACTCCTCTAACCACAAAGCTAGTGTGTGCTGCATGACATAGATAAACAGATGTACAGACATGGATAGAGATATTTTTAAAACCATTGCATTCCCCTGAATTATCAGTTTTCAAGCAAATTGATTTGGATACCAAGAATCTCCAGTCTGATGCTCAGTGGTATTGACCCTACAAGTACATCAAGAATCTCTTTCAGGTATCCCATTTTTTTGGATGGTGCCTGTGGCTCAAGGAGTAGGGCACTGGCACCATGTACTGGAGGTGGTGGGTTCAAACCCAGCCCTGGCCAAAAACTGCAAAAAAAAAAGAAAGAGATCAGATATCCCATTTTTAAGTCCTAGTATGTCAAAAAGGATGAAAACTCGTATCAGAGTCTTTGCTCACAATTACTTAATGAGGAGAACTAGTATATTAAAAAAGAAAGGCAAAATAGATTTTAAAATCAGATATACACTTCTGATAAACCTCAGGATAAACCCCTGACTGCCTTATGATTAAACATCTATGGTTTTCATTTATTTAGGCTCACACTCAAGTCATTATTTCTGATATAGAAATATCACCCTGCCAGTGATTTAAGCTGCCAAGGGGTAGACTAAATTTCAGGTTCACCTTTGGGTCTCTGGTGAACCCATAAAAGCTATATTTATGTATGTGATAGCCTTGGATTTTAATGGAAAAAGGGTCAGTATATTAATAAAATGTTCTGTTTAGTACACACAAGTCCAATTTATGTCATTATGGAAGAGTTGCTTTCCCTAAATAGAAAAAAAAAAGTAATCATTGTGCAAAGTAGACTATATGCAGACACGAGGAAATTAAAGCTCAAAGGTTAATTAAAATGAGCAACAGAAATCCATATTTTAAAAACATGGTTTAAACAAGACTTCGAAGAATGTATTATTTGAAAATGAAGATAAAAGCTGGAATGCTAGTCTCCCATTTAAAACAATTTTGTGACTCTTTTCTCTCTTAACTAGGGTAAAAACTGAACATAGGCAGTTCAGGAAACGTCTATGTGGGCCTTCGTTCATTCCTCTTCAAGTTAATAGACTTTGATTTTCCAGGTACTCTTCCAATAGCTGGTTAGCTTTTCTGAAGGAAGCTAAGAAAGAACATTATAAGTTCTTTACAATGAGACATATGTGAATTTTTTTACAGATATATCTTTAAAAGGCATTTCAGTACATACAGTTTACACAGTACAGACCTGTGTTCTTGAGAAATTGCCTCCTCAAGAAGAGATGGCAAATTAGATACTAAAACGGAGCTGAGGCTTTGAGGCCCATGGATTCCCCAATCTAATTTTCTCCCTTGCATTAACGGTAACAAACAGATATTAATAAGGTCCATGTATGCATTTCCACTGACAAGAGATCCAAATTCCTTATTCACTATTGCTAATATCTCCTTTGAAATTTGAGAAGAGGGTGATTGGTGGGATCACGCCTATGGTGCATCTTACAAGGGTACATGTGAATCTTACTACATGTAGAATACAAATGTCTTAACACAGTAACTAAGAAAATGCCATGAAGGCTATGTTAACCAGTTGGATGAAAATATTTCAGATTATATATAGAACCAGCACACTGTACCCCATGACTGCATTAATGTACACAGCTATGATTTAATAAAAAAAAGAAAGAAAATAAATTTGAGAAGAAATAAGAGAGATTACCATCTAGTGCTCATAGAAAATGACTATTTCATAAAACAAATAAATTAAAAATCCCACAGCTGAAAAGGCAAGCTCTCTGTTGTGCATGCACAGATTTTGAAGTCCCATAAAAATCTCCACATCTGACCCATTTCATTTTTACAAGGGAAGGGCCCGTTACACTGGAAAATACGCACACAGATCTGCAGCTTTCAGAGGCATTAAGCAGTTTTATTTCACATTTGTTTCCTATGTGTGGCACGTAGGAAACAAACATTCCTATGTCCTACGTACACTGCAGCACCTGCTGCTAAAACTCTACTCTCCGTCAGTCTTCAGCCTTCTCTTTTTAGAAGGGATTAATGGGACCGTCTTTGTTGAACAGCTGAAGTAATGCTGCCATCTCCTGTTCACCAAATAGAATGTACTGAAATCGCCCTCCAAAGAAATGGAAAGTAGCATAAACTAGAGACTAGACATCTCTTTTAGAACATTTTTAGCCATAGATTAAAAGCCAATTTTATTCAAATTGGCAATGTCAAAATAATGTTGTTTTAAATGTGAAGGAATAGAAGTTATCCTAGAGAAGTTTTAGTCTTTGTCTAAATATTAAACTGATAGTTCACCTCATTTTTCTGAATATTATTCTCATATTGCCTAAATTTCAAACACCTTTTTTTTTTTTTTGGAGACAGGGTCTCACCTTGTCACCCTGGGTAGATGTCATGATGTCACAGCTCACAACTTCAAAGTCTTGGGCTCAATGGATCTCATGCCTCAGTTTCCCTAGTAGCTGGGACTACCAGTGCCTGCCTCAACACCCAACTAGTTTTCTATTTTTAATGGAGATAGGGGTCTCGCTCTTGCTTAAGCTGGTCTTGAGCTCAAGCACTCCACACATCTCGGCCTCCCAGATCCTGTAATCACGCCAGGATTACAGGCGTGAGCCAGTGCACCTGGCCTTTACTCATCTATTTTTTATAATATGAACATATATAAAGCATTATAAAACTTTTTTTAAAAACACCCATATAGATTAGCTAAATAATAGTTAATTTACAATTTCATCAAAGCAGATACAAGAAAATAAAGTAACTTTTAAAAATATTATTTTCATCTCTAATTTTTTTTTTCTTTTGAATCAGTCTCACTTTGTTGCCCAGGCTACAGTGCTGTGGTGTCACCCTAGCTCTAGCCTCAAACTCCTAGGTTCAAGCAATCCTCCTGACTCAGCCTCCCGAGTAGCTAGGACTACAGGCACCCACCACAAGACTCAGCTAATTGTCCAATTTTTAGTAGAGACAGAGTCTTGCCCTTGCTCAGGCTGCTTTCAAACTCCTGAGCTCAAGCAATCCTCCTGCCTTTACCACCCAGAGTGCTAGGATTGCAGGCATCAAACCACCCTGGTTGGCCAATCTCTAAATTTTAATATCTGAGACCATATCTACTAGAGCATCCCATATTTTCAAATGTTCTGTTTATAGAACAGTTTTCCTTTGCTCTTGTCCTTGCTATAACTCAGTAACACTAGAGTGTTAATGCAATAATACTCTGCAGGTTTTTGTGAGTAAAATTCCATTCTCGTCCAGGGCGAGAATCTGCGTCTAATGCTCATTCCTTATCCTGGAGAGATATTCTCTTCTCAGGTTGCAAACATTAGCAATGTTCTCCTGACAGTGTCTCAGAAGATTAATGCCTAACTATTAGATTTTAAAAGTCCAATTTCACTACCAAATGAGTGACAACACTCCTTATTAAGTTATTCATACTTGGCACCTGTGGCTCAAGTGGCCAAAGCTCCAGCCACATACACCTAAGGTGATGGGTTCAAATCCAGCCTGGGCCCACCAGGTAACAATGATGGCTGCAACCAAAAAATAGCCGGGCGTTCTGGCAGGTGCCTGTGGTCCAAGCTATTTGGAAGGCTCAGGCAGGAGACTCACTTGAGCCCAGGAGTTGAAGGTTGCTGTGAGCTGTGATGCCACAGCACTCTACCCAGGGGGACAGCTTGAGGCTCTGTCTCAAAAAAAAAAAAAGTTATTCATAACTTCCTTTGAAAATTAAGACTAAATTATTTGCTTTATTTGATTGGAAGACAAAGCAGTTAACTGTACTCTTTCATAAAATGTGCCCTCATCACACACTGCGAGACAGGTTTTCTTTAAATCACTCTTTTCTGGAAAAACAGCTCCCTGCCTCTTCTCTTTTCCTTAAAGCCACCTTCCCGGGCCTTTATAACTCACCTGTGCCACTTCCCTGCTGAGCAGATCCCTGTTTCTGGAGACCTTCCTGTTCTGAACAGATGGCCTGTGGATGGCTATGTTTGTACATTTTAGCTTTAGCTTTGTATGAACAAACTTCGTTCAAATCTGTACCTGCCTCTCATATGTGCAAAATTAATTGTTAGTTTATTTTTTAGTCTCTAAAGAGTGTTGATGTATTCAGAGCAGGATTGTACTTCTCATCACTGGTATTCCTCACCAACACACAGACATTAATTTAGAGAATGCAGTCTTTCAACGATATTAAATACAGCATATTCTCATCTGCAATAAAATGTCAAATCCTATAATCAGTTCAACTGTGTGTTCAAAGGTCTTGGGGCATGTCCTGGGACTTGAGGCTCTATGTTCTCTGTTGGAAAATGAGGGAATCAAATAAGACATTGCTAAGGTCCTCTCCATCTTAAAAACTCGGATTCTAACTGGAGTAGAATCTGCAGTAGCAAAATATTGTCACAGTAGGCCTAAATTCTCTCTAGGAAAGAGAGGGAGGTCATAGTTTCATCAGTTGTACCTAATACAATGGAAGTGGAATTGGTCAGATTATATTCAACTTTGGTACAAAACAAACTATGTAACCAAAATGTGTGTGCGCCTCTTAGAGGCACACACAGTATTATACTCTAAAAAAATTTTTAATTCCATTTTATACTTAACTTTTAACTAATGATTTACAACATCAAGCAATTTCTGAACTTCCAAAATCAAAGCTGAAGGGTGGCACTTTCTTTATTTTTTTAACTCAAGAAAATAAACAGCGCAGAACAAAAAAATAAAAGAAATCCTTTGTACTAATCCATAATGAACTGAACAATTCCCTCCGTCTCTGTCCCTCATCCCTCCCTCCCTTTCTCTTCCTTTTTCCCCTGCAGAAATACTGCTTGCTTTGAAAATGTTACCTTCATTTGCTGCAAATAAACTTTGAACGCTTACTTTAAAATTGTCATGCTGGTAGGAGTACTGGCTTCATTGGAAAGGCAGGTTTCTGGCTCACCAAAGGTCGTGTTGTTGCCCGTCACTGTGACAGAAGAAACACCTCACCTGTTTAACTGCAAACTAGAAGTTTCTTTGAAGACCAGCTTATTTCTTACCTGTCTTATTTTTACTGCAACCCGACACAATACTTTAACTGAATGTTAAACTTCAATCTGTCCCACACTCTATTACCCAGCCACCTCCAGACGGCAGCAGAGCAGCCCAGACTGTTCTGAATGAGACCCACTTCACAAGGTAACACTAGGCAACAAGGGTAATACAACAAGTATCTTTTTTACATCTTAATCATACTTTAAAATCTAAAAGATTTAATCTATATCATTTCCTCTTTGCATAAGGCTCTGAATTCTGCTTTTACACTATAGCATCTTTCATATTTTACCATTTATTATTTTTGAGTAAAATCTTCTACTCTTTATGTGAAAGAAACTTGGAATATAACATTTTGAATGGAATTTTGTTTCCAAATGCAGCTTTTCAGGAAAGGTAGGAAAGGTTTTCCTTTTAAAAATTATACATGGGCTCAGCGCCTGTGGCTTAAGTGGCTAAGGCATCAGCCACATACACCTAAGGTGGCAGCTTTGAATCCAGCCCGGGCCTCCAAAACAATGATGGTTGCAACCAAAAAAATAGTTGGGTGTTGTGGCGGGTGCTTGTGCTCCCAGCTACTTGGGAGGCTGAGGCAGGAGACTCACTTGAGCCCAGGAATTGGAGGTTGCTGTGAGCTGTGATGTCATAGCACTCCACCCCGGCGGATTGCTTGAGGCTCTGTCTCAAAAAAAGAAAAAAATTAAAATTAAAATTATACATGTAAGCTGGGTGTGGTGGCTCATGCCTGTAATCCTGGCACTCTAGGAGGTAGGTGGACTGCTCAAGCTCATGAGTTCGAGACCAGCCTGACCAGGAGCAAGACCCCTGTCTCTACTAAAAATAGAAAAACTGAGGCAAGAGGATCTCTTAAGCCCAACAATTGGAGGTTGCTGTGAGATATGATGCCACAGCACTCTACCCAGGGCGACAGCTTAAGACTCTTGTCTCAAAAATAATAATTATGCATGTAGTCCCTCCTGAAATAGTGGCCCAGCCACATCCCAAGTGTGGGTGAGTAGCCCTGCAAGACACAAGCTGTACCTGTTTAGCAAAACATCTGCTGACCCCTGGAATTCAACAAGTTCACCCTGCATCAAATCTAAAAGAGAAGACAAGCAATAAGACATTAAAATGTATTCATAAATGTTGTATGTTAATATTTTATTTGCCCTTATCGACTTCATGGTTACTTTTTACGTGCATTTTGTTCCTTTTAACCTGGTGGCAGCAGTGAGAAATATCAAAGACCTTTTACTCGGTCTTTCTCCCACGGGCCAACCAGGTACAAACGAGACTTTTACATCCATTTGTAAATGTTAGTGGGAGAGAAGGAAAAATAAAAAGGCAAATACTACATTTGTGTGAGGTTTAATTCACATCACTTGGACAATCCTGTGCTGTTGGCATATGTCTCAGTAAACAGGCTTCAAAAAGAAATTATTGCAACATAAAAAGTTTCCCTGAATTCACGTGCTTTTTACTGTTCCCACGTCTCAAAATGGCTTTTGAAATTATTTTTTCAGACCTTTAGAGCCACATACTCCAAATTGCCATAAGATGTTTCTCTGCCCTGCTCCCTGGCAGAGCCAGAGAGCAAGGACGTTGAGATGACTTAGCACCACACTAGTCTGAAAGAGGCTCAACTTGAGAGATTCACTTTAGTTGCCAGAGAAATAGGACCGTGGAAAACAAAAGGGGGGAAAAAAGAAAAAAAGACTGCAGAGTTTAAGCCTGAGAAGAAAGCTCACAGACGAACAGATAAGCAGGTGAAACCTATTCATCCTATTAAAATACTGGAGTGCCTCCCACACAGAGCACTGTTCCAGGCACTGGGGATAACAGCTCAGAACATAGTCGATGCTTCCATGGAGCTCTGCTGTATAAATTACACTCTCTGAATTAACGTCTGTCTTCCAGACTGGGCCTCCTCTTGAACCTTTTGTTCTTCAGGTAGCTCTGAGCATATTTTCATTACAATGCGAGGAGAGGAGGAGTCCTAATAAAAACATACAACCTACTATTATAGATCAAAACCTTTTCTTCTAGGCAAATGTTGTAGAGTTTCGTTTTCCTAGTTATATATAACTGTGACCTCAGCTGACAACCTCCTGAAACTCATGATCAAACCCTGCCTCCACTGACCTGACTAACTAGGCAGCATGGCGTCTGCAATTGAAGCTAAAATGTTCAATTTGACTTCAAACCCTGGGAAGAGTTCTCAATAGTCTTGCTTTTCAAGAAAAAGGTTGAAACTATCTAAAAAGTGGTTAAGACGTGGCAAAATGTCCATGACACATTGTTAAATGGAAAATAAGAAGTTATAGTGCAATATTTAAATATAACCTCACTTTTTAAATTTTCTTTCTAAAAAGGCAAAAAATGTATTGAGAGTATTTTGAAGATACTCAAGGGAAAAGTCAATAAGCACAAAACAAAACTATAAGCTGTTTATCCTGTTGATATTTGTTGATAAATTTAAGTGTGAATATTGCCATTAAAAAATAAGACTTTCAAAAGATTAAATAACAAAATAGACCAGTGAGATCCATTTATTTCTTAATTAAGACATGAAATGAAAAGAGGGTGGGGGAAAATTAGGGATCTAGACCAAGTGAGGGAATGCCAAGTTGGCTTACACTGTTACATTTTACTGTAGGCATCTATGGACAATGAACTATTTATTTACAATTTGGGGCTGGACGCAATCGCTCATGCCTGTAATCCTAGCACTCTGGAAGGTCAAGGTGTGTGGATTGCCTGAGCTCAGGTGTTCAAGACACCAGCCTGAGCAAGAACAAGACCCCATCTCTAAAAATAGCTGGGTGTTGTGGCAGGCACCTGTAGTCCCAGCTACTTGGGAGGCTGAGGTAAGAGAATCACTTGAGCCCAAGAGTTTGAGGTTGCTGTGAGCTATGATGCCAAGGCACTCTACCAAGAGTGACAAAGTGAGACTCTTCAAAAAAAAATACATATTTATTTATTTATAATTTGATTCTTATTTCATACACACATATTTCAACTAAACAAAATTAGTAACCTCCGAAAAAAGAAAGATGAAAAACAACCAATGTCCATCAGTTGTTACTAAATTCTAATTGGCATTGCTATTGAACTACTTACAATGATCACTAATTAGAAATAGTTAAGCAAGTTAGAACATTCCAACATCCTTTACATTTAACCACTTAAAATGTAAGTGGTCTAAAGTTAAGCTAATTAGGTCTATTTTGAGGTATTATTATTATTACTGGAAACTTTTATTAAACTAAATCCAAATGATAACTTTTGCAAAAAAACAAATGCACCAGAAGTTGCAAACTTAGGCTCAACAATGTCCAATTGTCCCTTATCCTATTACTAGAATTGCCCAAATTTTCAAACATAGTGGGAGAAGAATCTTTTTTAAGGAGAACCCACTGTAGTCAGTGCTTCTTACTCACCTCATCTTCCTGTATTTTTCACTGGCAAGTCCCTCCCTTGGTGTCAGCTTCTTACTGCCCTCTCCTGGCGAGATGTGAATTCAGTTTTTTCAAGTAGTTATTTTATACAAGCACAATTTTACTAGACAAGTAGATAATAAATTCATTTGATTCACAAAACCAAAATTTCATTAATGACATTCAAAATTAACTCCAAAAATGTTAATGCACCAATACTTCATTTCTTTAATTAAAAAATTCTTACTGCAAGAGATGAACCCAGTCTCATATCACCATTTGATCTTTGATAAGCCAAACAAAAGCATGCACTGGGGGAAAAAATCCTTATTTAGTAAATGGTGCTGAGAGAACTTGTTAGTCACATGTAGAAGACTGCCCCTGGACCTGAACCTCTCACTGTTGACAAAAATTGACTCTCACTGGATAAAAGATTTAAAGTTAAGACACGAAACAATAAAAATTCCAGAAGAGAGTGTGGGGAAAACACTTGATAATTTGGGCTAGGAAAAGATTTTATGAAGAAAACACCCCCTGGCAATTGCAGCAACACCAAAAATAAATAAATGGGATTTGATCAAGCTAAAAAGCTTCCACACAGCTATAGGTACCACAATTGAAGCAAACAGCCTTCAGAATGAGAGATTTTTGCATGTTATAAATCTGACAAAGTGCTGATAACTAGAATCTACAAAGAATTCAATCAATAAGAAATGAGCAAACAGCCCCATTATGAGTGGGCAAGAAACTTGAACAGAAACTTCTCTGAAGACAGACACAGCCAACAAACACATGAAAAATTGTTCATGTCTTTAATCATCAGAGAAATGCAAACAAAACCACTCTGAGATATCATCTAACTCTAGTGAGATTAGCCCACATCACAAGTCCCAAATCTGCAGATGCTGGCGTGGATGTGGAGAGAAGGGAACACTTCTACACCGCTGGTGGAATTGTAAACCAATACCACCTTTATGAAGAGGAGTGTGGAGAATTCTTAAAGAATTAAAAGTCAACCTTCCATTTGATCCCACAATTCCATTACTAGGTATCTACCCAGAAGAACAAAAATCATTTTACCACAAAGACATTTCCATCAGAAGGCTTATTGAGGCTCAATTCACAATCGCCAAATCGTGGAACAACACAGATGTCCATTAACCCATGAATGGATTAACAAGTTGTGGCATATATATATCATGGAGTACTCAACCATAAAAAAAGATGGAGACTTTACATCGTTTATGTTTACCTGGATGGAGTTTAAACACGTTCTTCTTAGTAAAGTATCTCAAAAATGAAAAAAAAAAACTTATCCAACATACTCAATACTAATATGAGACCAATATATAAAGAACTACATGCCTACATGAATGATAAAACACAAGTAAACTCTAGCAAGGGGAGAGGGAAGAAGTGGATGGGGGCAGAGGGAGAGTGATTGGCAGGAGGGAGGGCAATTGCCTGGATCTCACCTAATGTGCACAATGTAAAGGTGTTTAGCACACCCCTGGGTGAAGAGCTCAACTACAAATTGAACTTTACCTTAGAGGTGAAAATAATGTAACCTCAAATTTGTATCCTCATACTAATTTGAAATTAAAAAAAATTCTTACTGTAAAAGCAATACATGTTGACTAATGAGAACAGAAAAACATACAAGCCAATGAAGACCTTTCCAGAACCATTAACACTTTGATGTAGATCCTTCCAACTTTTCTTCTCTGATGGCATTCATATATATGTGTGTGTGTGTGTGTGTGTATTATATATTGTGTGGGTGTGTGTATACTTTTTCTTTCTTGAGCCAGAGTCTCACTCTATCACCCTGTGTAGAATGCCAAGGCATTATCATAGTTCAGAACAACCTCAAACTTCGGGCTCAAGAGAGCTCCTGCCTCAATTTTTCTATTTTTAGTAGAGACAGGGTCTCTTGCTCAAGCTGGTCTTGAACTCCTGAACTCAAATGACCCTCCCATCTCGGCCTCAGTCTCACTCTCTCACCCTGGGTAGAGTGCTGTGGCATCATAGCTCACAGCAACCTCAAACTCCTAGATTCAAGCCATGCTCCTGCCTCAGCCTCCCAAGTAGCTGGGACTACAAGCTTCCACCACCACTTTATGGTCTAGTTTTTTTCTATTTTTAGTAGAGACTGGCTCTCGCTCTTGCTCAGGCTGCTCTCTGAACTCCTGAACTCAAACAATCCCCCCTCTCGACCTCCCAGGGTGCTAAGATTATAGGTCTAAACCACTGTGCCTGCTTGGCCTTATTTTTTTACTTTTTAAAGAAATAGAGTCTTTTGGCTCTAGTGCAAAGGCTGGAGTTGCAGTGGCAAGATCATAACTCACTGCAGCCTTCAACTCCTGGGCTCAAGTGATCCTCCCACCTTAGCCTTCTAAGTAGCTAGGATTATAGGCACACGCCTCCACATCCAAGGAATTTTAAAATTTTTTTGCAGAGATGAGATCTATGTTGCCTAGGCATATCTTGAACTCCTGATCTCAAGCAATCCTCCAGCCTCAGCCTCCCAGAGTGCTGTGATTACAGGTATGAGCCACTGCACCTAACCTATATTCTTTTCTTTTTCTGTTTTTATAAAATGGCATTGTATGTTTTGAATGCCACTTTTGAAAAATACATCAAAACGGTGACTCCCGTAGCTCAGTTAATAGGGCCCTGGCCACATACACCGAAGCTGGCAGGTTTGAACCCAGCTGGCCCAGCTAAAAAACAACAATGACAACTGCAACAAAAAAAAAAAAATTAAAAATAGCCAGACGTTGTGGCAAGCGCCTGTAGTCCTGGCTAATTGGGAGACTGAGGTGAGAGAATCACTTAAGCCCAACAATTTGAGGTTGCTGAGAGCTGTGACCCCACGACACTCTATCCAGGGTGACAGCTTGACACTCTGTCTCAAAAAGAAAAAAAAAATACATCAAAAAAGTCCTTCTGGCTGGACTCGGTGGCTCCTGCCTGTAATCCTAGCACTCTAGGAGGCCAAGGCAAGTGGATTGCCCTGAGCTCACAGGTTTGAGACCAGCCTGAGCAAAAGCAAGCCCTTTTCTATAAAAATACCCAGGCATTATAGTGGGCACCTGTAGTCCCAGCTACTCAGGAGGCTGAGGCAAGAGAATCACTTGAGCCCAAGAATTTGAGGTTGCTATGAGCTATGACACTACAGTTCTCTACTGAGGGTGACAAAGTGAGACTCTGTCTCAAAAAAAAAGTCCTTCCATATCTCCATTTCTCTGACATGTTAATATTCCATTATGCAAATTTACATTTCACTTAAACATTCTTCCTCAATCAACAAAAACATTAATAGCTCTGGGACTAATGTACTTATAACATACTGATTCTTTTATTTGGTATTGGTCTAATAAGCAAAAATGTTCTGTAAAGAAATTTCAAATCGATGCTTTAGAAATGTTATCTCCCTTTATCATCAAACAATGAAAACTTAATAGACCCTATGGCCTGGCACGGCCCAGAGAGCTCATCAGGGTCTCAATTTTTCTGGTTAGTTCATGTTAAAAAAGAAAGAAACCCAATAAAAACACTTTTCTCTCTTCTTCTCTGTCACCTTTTCTTCTGAAAGCTAAGGCATTATGGAAACCAAATTAGGAGCGTAGTAATCAGTCATTGAACATGGAGCAAAAAAAAAAAAGTGGCAGCCAGATGTGGTGGCTCACATGTGTAATCCTAGCACTTTGGGAGGCTGAAAAAAAAAAAATAGCCGGGCATGGTGGCAGGCACCTGCAGTCCCAGCTACTTGGGAGGGTGAGGCAAGAAGATTGCTTGATTTGGGAGTTTGAAGTTGCTTAAGCTATGATGCCACAGCACTCAACCCCAGGACACAGAGTGAGACTCAGTCTCCCAAAAAAACCCACACACACAAAAGGAAGAAAGAATTCAAGACCAGCCTGAGCAAGAGCAAGACCTCATCTATACTAAAAATAGAAAAAACAGACAGGTGTCCTGGCAGGTACCTGTAGTCTTAGCTACTTGGGTGGCTGAGAAAAGAGGATCACTTGAGCCCAAGAGTTTGAGGTTGCTATTAGCTATGACCCCACAGCATTCTACCCAGGGTGACAGAACTAAGACTCTGCCTAAAAAAAAAAAAGAAAAAAAAAAAAGAGAGAGAGAGAGAGAGGGCCGCCCCTGTGGCTCAAGGAGTAAGGTGCTGGCCCCATATACTGGAGGTCGTGGGTTCAAACCCGGCCCCAGCCAAAAATAAAAGAAAAAGAGAGAAAAATACTAAGGGATGTTTCATGAAAAGTAGGGGAGAGCTTAGAAAACTACCCAACCATAATGGTGAAGAATCCTTGAAGGGAAGGTCTACCCTTGTTCCTAGTTTCTACACCTTTTCAAGCAAATGCCAGATTGTTACACAAATCTTATCAGCAAAGATTATGAAAAATAAGCTGGTTGAAACAACTGGCTTGTGAAGAGCTATTTCAATTTTCATGTGGTAGTACCACGTTTGTTTTTTTTGAGACAGAGTCTCACTATGATGCCCTGCATAGAGTGTTGTGGCGTCACAGGTCACAGCAATCTCAAATTCTTGGGCTTAAGCGATTCTCTTGCCTGAGCCTTCCAAGTTGCTGGAACTACAGGTGCCCGCCACAATGCCCAGCTATTTCTTGTTGCAGTTGTCATTGTTATTTAGCTGGCGGGGCCAGGTTCAAACCCGCCACCCTTGGTGTATGCGGCTGGCACCTTAACCACCGTGCTACAGTGCCAAGCCAGTACCATGTTTTTTAAAAAGGACTCATGACACATTTTTGCCTGAGGACCCTTGTTCCCAGTCCCTCTGAATATGCTCATGTGTCAATACTATGTTCTCCAAACCCTGAATACCTGATCACTATCTGTAACATTCATCTTCAACTTTGACCTCAGTGACTCTTCCACCCCCAGCACCGAGAACCTTAACCCAGTAAGTTCTGTAGAGGACAGGAGACCCTAGCGGCCTCTCTCCTGGATACCTGTCTAGCCCAGCCAAGCTGCCTCTATTACTCTTGCTGGAGCTTGCTGCCACAAATTGTATTCTTTAGGCATGTGGATTGAGCTTTCTGAAAAAGCCAGCCTGGGAAGACAACGTCCTGGGAAGACAACGTCCTGGCCCACTCCGCCTCCACCTGGAGTGGTGAAAACTGCAACCTCATTTCCTCTCTTAGACTAGATATTGTCCCCCCTCCATGGCTCTCAGGAGCACTTGTGCTAATGTATTTCTTGAGCCTACCAGTCTAAAAGTATATTCAACTAGAAAGAGACAAGCTCCACTTCAGGGCTAGATTAGTTCTCATTAAGAACAACAGATGATCCCAAACTTCCTAGGGTTTGTAACTCTGCCATCTATATGATGTTCCCATTGCCTCAACAATGGCAAAATGCTATTAAATTCTTAATAGCAGCATAACACAACACAGCCTTTGCACAATTTCTGTGAATGTCCTCAGATGCATTTTTCTAAAGCATTTAAAGTGGCTTATCAGAAATACATAGACTTACACTTTCATAAAATCAGGAGCAGGCAAAAATAAAAGGTAGGACAGAAAGAAAATAGAACATTTGGCTTATTACAGCCAAAGCAAGCAAGGACTCACTGGTCTCTTGTCTATGGGAGCAGGAAAACCCCAGTGCTTGGCTCAGACATCTCCTTTGGGATGGATGAGCAACGTTTTCAAGGTTCTGAGCACGTTAACCAGTTTCACAAAACTATTTTCCCCAATTAAAAATGATAACATCTGCTTCTGCCACGCACATTAGATTTGATGGGGTCCCTCCTAAATCCCATATAAACTACACAGGCGCGTCATGAAACTTAAAATTTCATGAAGCTTAAATTGTATTTGAGTTGAGTTTTGAAGGATAAGAAGACACCCAGATGGAGAAAAGGTAGTTCAGACAGAAAAGGGATGGATAGTGAGGAAGAGAAGGGCATGTTCACTTTTTAACTAATTTTCAGAATTACAGCATGAAAATCATCTGGATGAACCTCTATGATGGTTGAAAAGGAGTTGAAATGTGGACTATGGCTGAAGAAATTTTTAGGTAGTAACAAATTGTAAGAGATGTAAATGGTGCAGAACCCAGTGCATACCAATTTCTCAGTAACCCTTTTTTTTGAGATAGTCTCAAGCTGTCACCCTGAATAGACTAGCATGGCATCACAGCTTACAGCAACCTCAAACTCTTGGGCTTAAACTATTCTCTTGCCTCAGCCCCCCAAGTAGCTGGGACTACAGGAACCTGCCATGACACTTTTTTTTTTGCAGTTGTCATTGTTTTAACTGGCCTGGGTCAGGTTCCAACCTGCCATCTTCAGTGTTATGTAGCTGGTGCCCTACCCACTGAGCTACAGGTGCCGCCCTCAGTAACCCTCTTCTTAACTGTGTTACAATAAAGTTCACTTCAAGCCACACAAAACTTGAGGTGCAAGTATCCAGAGATGCAGTACCTAGCATATGCCATAGTTAAGTCGAGTTGACCAAAATTAAGAAAAAGTCAGGCTTAGCACCTGTAGCTCTGTGATTAGGGTGAGACTCTTGTCTCAAAAACAAAAAAAAAAAAAGAAAAGTCAGTTTGGGAATCACAGGCTGTTAAGAGCAGAAAACGTCCCAGAACGCTGCAGAGAAATAAACCAACCCAAGCCTGACCTCTGGAAACTATTACAATTGCAAGGTTGGGCAGAAGCAGGATTGAGAATGGGGCAAAGGCTAAAGTGAGAAGGTAAAAGTGCTTACTTTTTCTATAGAAAAAAGCCTGTCAGGGCAGCTCAAACATGTAACCTGAGCACTTTAGTGAGATGACTTGAAGCTAAATGTCGCTCTCCGGGGCAAACTGGTGTCCACCAAAAAAAAAAAAAAAACATTAGCTGCACTTGGCAATTTTACGCAGGAAGATGGATTTTAAGCAGGAAAATCACTTCAGTTCAGTTCAAGGCTGCAGCAAGCCAAGAGATCACCACTCCACTCCAACCTGGCAACAAAGCAAGCTGCCGTCTTTTTGTAGCTAAGGTTACAATGGATATGGAAACATCAAAACATGAAAAAAAAGCAAGCTGACAATTCCAAGAGCAGGTGGGAAGGTACAAGTCACAGAATGGGCAATCACACACTGCAACATTTCCCTAATAACCTCAAAAAGGAAAAAAACACCGAAAAGCTTATCAAAATAGACATTTATAAATTTTTCAGTGTTCTTCAAATAATTTTCCTAACCTGAATTAAGGCAGAATTTTCTATAACTGATTAAAAATGATACTTAACCTGTTTTCCTTTGTACTGTACCAGATGACTAGGCAAAATGGTTTAAGTAGATGGTCAAACCACAAGAGTAGAATTAAATTTCCTTAGAAAAACCATAAATCTCAAGTCACAGCTTTTAAAGGGTATACCCACTCTGTATTAATAGCTCTAGAGCTTCATCTTTTCTATCCCTGGTTTACTGAGGACAATCAGCTTTTAGGTGAAGACAACTGCAGTGCTTAAAGTACAAAGCTGCCCTGTACAGAAGACCCTACTTTGTGGCAGATTATGAAAGCCTCCAACTTTAAATACCAAAGATGTGGAAAAAAAACAGGAACACAAGACCCAAGTACATGGCCTCAAAAATATTGACCGTACAGAAGCCGGACATACTTGAGTAAACATTTCTCCCTGCTGAGGTCCCTAAGGCCTAGGATGAACTAAAACATCTCCTGTGTATAGAACTCCTGTCTGAGACAGCAATGGCTGCTATGACCTTCTCTATAGGCAGATTCCTAAGCATTCCTGGATATCATGCACTTCAAAGTATACCAGCCTAGATCTTATCCTCCCACCTTTACACTCTCCAACTTTGCTGCTCACTGTCCTGCCACACGATTGCCATCTATTAACATCCACTTTGCTAACTTCAGCCTTTCTCCGTGACAAATGACCATACTCATGTACATACCTGTACATCCCCAGAGGCCCATCTTTTTTAGGCTGTCCATGTTTCAATTGTCCCAACACTGTCATTAATTTAGTTAGTAGACACTTTCATTTATAATCAAGAAAGGTCAAAAATAGGGAGCTGTTTTATAGAATGTCCCCATTTCATTTATAGTGATCATTTTTCTCAATGACCTTTCCCTTCACTAACTGGGACCTTACTTTACTACCCCAAATAAAAAGTCAGAGAGGAGGAACATGAGCCAAAGTTTTCTTTATTCATTTCTTGCATTTGAAGTACTCTTCGATGACATCCTTGGCCTGAGATTCTTTGCCATAATCCTTTAAAAAAAATTACATGCAAGTGCTTATTAACATTTAGAAATTCCACTAAGTTCATAGCATTACTCACAAGAAGCTTTAATAATGAACTATGCCTTTTGAAAATGCATCAAATCACTAAAATTTGTTATAGCCATTTTCAGGGACCTTAACGACTTGGATGTCCGTAAGGCTCGTAACATGGCTTTACTATTGCCAGCTTTTAAAAACTTTCTGCAGAAACACATTCAGGTAAGCAGATTATTTCGCTGGCTTCTGTACCACTATCATCAAATTTATTTTTTTGAAATACAGAAAATATTTTTAAATCTTTTTAGAATCTTGTTTTTTCCTTTAAAAGGTTCTCAAACTTATCTCAATACAGGTTTGTGCAGTTACCCAGCATAACCTTCATCCTAAAAACCAAGGAACTTACCTTGACTACTACACAACTGCAGCCAACCACTTTCCGGGGTTTCCCCTCTCTGTCAATTTTACAAAGGCCTACCCATTCCCCTAGTTTCTTGTTGTCATCAACCTATCAGGGGAATAAAAAACAAACAAAAAAAAACCACATTAGTAGGCACTAATGCTACTGACAGTAAATTAAACCCAACAGGTGGCTGTAATCAGAAGGGTGACATGGCAGTTTCCTCATGACAATTCAGTAGAGGGAGCCAGTTGTCATCATGTACAGCACAAAAAATCCTCTGTAAGCCCTTTACCTTACTTTTTGTTCTATACCAACATCAAAATTAGCATTTTAATTCTACAGGTACAGAATGCTTTTACTAATAGCTTTAACACAGCCACTATGGCAAGTCCACAGTTATGTTTACAGTTGCAGAAAGCAAGAATGAGAATTGCCGAAACTTTACACTAGTATGACAAATATCACTATGGACAGCATCAGTCCTAACACATGACCTTTAACTAGTCCAGTTCTCCTAAAGGATGTACTAACAGACCAGACACATCAATTTAGATGAGTAACTTACCTTAATTAGGTTGATTTGGTGTTCAGCACAAAGGGCCTCCACCAACTTGACATACATAGGCTCATCACAGTTGGATGCAAGCACA